>JANHAO010009559.1:0-18299 GCA_026873985.1 Saraca asoca
TAAAATGCCTATTATTATGTTGATTATTACCTCTTGATTTGTTATTAATTTGTGGTTTTACTGCACTTTTTGTTTTAGTTTAGTCTATTTGTTCTTTGGTACTGTTATAGTTTGTATTTGTCTTTATAGGCTAGCAAAAAGGCTTTGAAAGGGAAATGAAAGCAAAAGTTTGGAGCACACTTGAAGTGAGGAGAAGCTAGGAAAGAAACCATGTGAAGAACTCAAGTCAACCACGATTGAAGCTGAAGAAATTGAAGAACCTGCACCGAACACGGACTAATCGTGTCTTGGGATACGATCGTGTTCGGTGCAACTGCCAGCAAACCTCCAGCCCGAAACATGTTCAGCCTATGTCCTGAAGCATAGTTGTGTTCCAAGCCCTATAAATTGCTATATAAGCTGATCTCATGCAGCTTGATGGAGCATTATTAGTCATTCATTAGGATTAAGATAGATTATGAATTTCTTTATTTTCTTAAGAGTTTTCCAAGTTGAATTTAAGATTTCCTCTTTGTTTAAGTTCTTACAAGAATCCTAGGCTTTTATAATTTACGTTAAACCAGTGATTAATTTAGGTTAAACCATCCTCAATTATCTAAGTAATCATAATAAGAGAGATTTCAATTAATTGTTAAAGATCATAAGTGTGGTGAAACGCTTTTATAATTGAATTTTACTTATTATTTACTTGTTGCTCTTCATTCAGTCTCTTTATTACTTTTAATATTCTTATTTGATTTAATTAACTTACATTGTGAACTTTCGTAATTAATAATGAGATCCTTGTGGAATTTGACCTGTAGTTGCTGGTATCTAGTACAACTACACTGTATGCTTGCAAAAAATAACACATCAATATATAATATGTTTCTATAATGTATAGATGCACCATCAACCCTATCGTACGCCAGTTTAGTCTTTCGTTCAATAAGCTCATAATATACATACACACCTAAAGAACTCTCCTTTGTTGTGGTATTTACATTAGTAGTAACGTCCATGAATTTTTTGCCCATCTTTACTTCTCAAAGGTTAGTTAGTGGCAAATTCTTGAAAATCTAAAAAATAATCCATAACAAGGTGAATCTGGGGCTCAATAAGATAAATTCATACCTAACTTATGAATTCATCAACATTTAACCAGACACATATACATCAAATCTTTAAAAAAACATAACTTATGCCAGAATTATTCAACACATCATAAAGACCCAGAAAATCAATCTCTGAGTAACATTACAATATATTTTAAATTGTCATACTATCAGAAATCATGATTTTCTCATGGCCTCAAGCCATCCTCATTAATCATTATGAGTTCATATCATAGTACCATAATATGTTTTAACATTTTACAAGAATCAGTCTTTACTTGATTTCAAATCATATTATCACATCACATTAAATTTTCCTCAAGATTTATTAGAATAATAGTTATAAATCATACTATTCACACAGCTACAAGTTATTAATAACCATGACACATAATCAAGTCACATTTTATCATATTCCAAAGTATTTGAAATAAAAATGCCAGCAAATAACATAATAAAGAAAAGCAATGTAAACCTCTTTGTTACTCCAGTCCACCTATAACTTGCACAAACCCCACCTTATGCCCCTCCACCATTTGGAACTCACAGATCTAAGATCTGGTTCATTATTTTCCACCACAAACCATCATTCTCATATCATTTATAACATTGTATATCATACCATGTCTCATGTATATAGGCAAGCTTTATGCTATATAATCACTTACAATTATTATAATTCTAATAATGATCATCACATATTGTTCAACATCTTGTATTCATTCTCAAACTTTAATAGTAATTATATTTCCACAATCTAGTCATCTTACATTTGCCATCCCATGTTTCATGGAGAATTTTCAAGTATCTCAATAGCATCATTTTTCTATTATCCACATATAGACCATCATTTTATTATTGTTTCAAACACACAATCTCTATCACACTATCTTTATGACTATCCACATTGCTTATATCATTTGGGTATGAACAATTATTAAGTTAATTAGAATTAACTTGGAAATCACTCATTCAAGACTTCTTATATGCTTTATTCAACTTAATTGTATCTTATGTAAGTTTAAACTCAAAAAAATAGAATAATTTTTAAAGAGAAAGAAGTTTGAATTCAAAAGAGTGGAGAAATTTTAGAGGTATGATCAAAATTGTGAGTAGAACCGAGTTTGAAGTTCAAGCAAAATCATAGAAGAAATTTGAGTAAAATCCAAGAAACTTAGTTGAAAATGTGAGTCTACTTGTCAAATTTTGAAAACTTTTGGGAAGTCCAAATTTAAACATGATTCAAATTGTAATCAAAATCGAAAAACAAAGTAAGAAATATCAATTGGAATCATACAAATTTAGTTCAAAATTCGAGTCAAATCGTAAGAATAAAAGTGCTGGGTTTTCACAAGTATGATTGCGAGTTTAGTTCAAAAGCTATGATTTGACTCGCACAAGTAGATTTTGCATGAAACCAGTAGAAAAATAGGGGAAGCAACTTTGTATTTAACCTTCTACTAAAATTTTTTATTTCTACATGTTTTGAAAGTTTGAATAAGCTTATTACTTAGCTATTTCCACAGTAAACCAAATAACACCTTAATAGATCCATCCAATCTTAAATTTGGCTACAAAATCACCAAAAACTCATCTTATCAATTTGCATTAACTAATTAACAAATCACAAGCAAAAACTCATCATAATTCATAAGAAAGATAAGGATTACTCACTTTAGTGGCTGGAACATATAAATTAAACAAATCTCACTAAAACCTTTAATATTCTTCAAAAACACAAAAGAAAAGATTATTAGCTTTTGGATTTTTTTAGGGATTTTTTTCCTCTTTAACTAATCATATATGATTAGATTATAATTCCATTTAACAAAAGCAAATTAGATCTATTAGATTCAAGCTTTAAAATACCATAAAAGTCAGATTGATTCCTGGGCTAAATAGTGAAAATAGATTTGAAAAATTCATAACTTAACTTTTACTCCATGAATTAACAATATTTTGATATCAAAGTGAAAAGGAAGAAGAGAGGAATCAACTGTAAAAATTTAAGAAATTATCATAAAAGGATAAAGGATTACTTGAAGAAAGAATGAGAGCTTGTAGAAAGAGAAGCTTTAAGTTAAGAGAAGAAGCTAATAGACTGCATGTTTTGCAATCGAAAATGGCTTAAAAAGGAGAGAGTGAACTGACTTTTAAGGAACAAAAATGGAAAAGGAAAATTTGAGTTAACTTCCTTTGACTTCTTCCTTAACAAGTTTTATAATTTTTCTTATTTGATGACTTTGTCAATTTCTTCACTCAAGTTTGAAATTGCCATGCTCATCGATCATTGGCAGCTGTGAGATTTTGACATAAATTAATTAAATTAATTACCTTTGTAATGATAATAAGTTTACATTTACAGGGCTCCTATAACCCTAATTTCAATCTTTCTAAAGTTTTTTCGAATATTAAATCCCAAATAAGGTAGAGGTACGCCCCTCTTAAATGACAAGACACCTTTTGGGGAACAAGATCTCCCCAAAGGACAAAATCATGCGGCCACAAGATCGACCAAAGTGGATAAGGCTCATTCTGACCATCATCATTTGGCACCTTCTGTAGGGACCCCCAATGCCTTGCTACGCACAAGCCCACCTAACTAGGGGACTTATGTTGATAGTAAAAAGAGGTAAGGGTAAGTAAAAGTCCCACATCGATAAGAAGTTGGGTGTCCTTGTGCGTTATGAAGTGGGGTTATGCCCCTCCTAAATGATGAGACCCTTTTGGGGAATGAGATCTTCTCGAAAGACAAAATCGTGCGGCCATGAGATCGGTCAAAGCGGATAATACCTCACTCATGGACAAGGCTCATTCTAACTATCATCAAAAGCAAATAAGCAAATGTTCATCTAATATCTTCAGAATTCTAGAGGATATGTTACATATGGGGAATACCTTGATAGGGTATAAGAGAGAATAAATCATGTAATGTGGAATTTCTTGAGGATGAGTTCCTAAGTATAGGTGAAATATGAAAGGATCTCTTTTTATATAAGTTGTAAGAAGAGACCTCACAATCATTTAGCGAATGAGGGGAAGTAGAAACCCAACCAAAGATCGCTAAAGATAATAAGAGTATTCCTATAAGAAATGCACCCAATAGATGGAGCATACCAATAGTTAAAAATTCCTAACTTGAAAGCTCTTAATTACATAAAAGTGCACATGGAAAAGTTCCACATAAACGCTTTGAAATTGAAATTAGGTGAGAATGAGCCTTCTTCCTTACAAAAGGATTTGTCATCCTCTGACCAAGAAAAGTGGTTGACTATTATGAAGATGAGTTAGATCTATGATAAAAAAATAATATATGTGTTAGTTGATCTAACTTTTGAGCATAAAACTATTAAGAACAAATGGCTCTAAAAGTTAAGTGCAAAGTAAATAGATTAATTAACAAATATAATGCTCGATTAATGGCAAAGGGATATACCCAAATTGAAGGTGTAGACTTTGAAAAGACTTTTTCTCCTATGGAGCGAATTGCCTCTATTCACTTAATCCTTATTATAGTGGTCCATTCAAATTTAGAATTATTTCGAATGGATGTCAAGACTACATTCCTAAATGGAGTGTTAGATGAGGCTATATGGATTAACTTTTTGATTTTGAAATCAAGGAATAAAAGCACAAAATGTGTCACCTAAGGAGATCCATTTATAATCTTAAGCAATCTTCTAGGTAGTGGTACTATAGGTTTCATGAAGTCAAAATAGCTTTTGGCCTAATCATGTTGGAAGAAGACCATTGTGTGTATGTCAAGAATACTTTTAAGGGAATATTGATTCTTTCATTGTATGTAGATGGCATACTAATAGCATAGAATAGCAAAAATGTTCAACACCACTAATGAGTGGTTTTCCTCTGTCTTTGAGATGAAGGATGGAGGTGAAGCCATTTGGCATAAGAATCTTAAGGGATCTTTCAGGATTTATTCTTGCTTTGTCACAAGAAACCTATATTAACAAGATATTGGAACAATTCTAAATGCAACATAGTAACCCACTTGATGATTTAGTTGAGAAAAGGCAAAAGCTAAATCTAGATCATTGTCCAGAGACTAAAAAAGAAAAGAAGAAACTGGACAAATTTGATATGCAAGTGCAATTTGGAGTTTAATGTATACTATGTTATGTACACACTCTGACATTTTCTTCATTGTGGGTTTGGTAAGTTGTTAACAAAGCAATGTAGGACTTTTCCATTAGCAAGCTGTCAAAAGGATATTCAAGTATCTTTATGGTACTTCTAATTATGTACTTTTCTATAAAAAAGGAGAAATGACATTGAAAAGATGTTGTCATGCTAGTAGGGGTGAAGACAAGGATGGGAGAAAGTCTGCCTCAAGTTATGCATTTATGCTTGGAAGAGCAATTGTTTCCTGGTGCAATAAGAAACAATCTTACATAACATTGTTAACCATGAAAGCTGAGTGCATTGTTTGCTCTACATTTGTACGTGAAACCATATGTTTGGGGAGATTCATGCAATGCTTAGGAGTCTTAGGTTTTTCTAATGAGCTTGTAGTGATCTATTCAAATAGCATGGTTGCACTGGCATATGCCAAAGATCCAAACTATCATGGAAAGTCAAAGCATATAGATATTTGTTTTCATTACATTTGAGGCATGATTAGGAATGGGAAAATATCTCCCCAACATATTTATACTAGCAATATGGTAGCTTATCCTCTTACTAAAGTGATTGCTAGAGATGTTTTTAGAGCTAATGTTATAAAAACTTAGGATTGACTAGAATGTGATGGACATTGTATTGAATAAAATGATAATGTGTTCCTTTTAGAAATTCTTTAACATATAAGTTATGTTATTAGGGCACACACATGTCAACAGGCAAGATCAATCCACTCACATGGATGATCACCTTGATGTTTGAGCAACATGTGGGATAGGACTTGAACATGGTCAATATTTAATGTTTATACAACATTAAATCGAGAAAGGGTAATGTTGATAAGACCCATTATAATAATGGGTTGCTATAATGGAACTATCTGACCATTCCATTAAGCCATTATTAGAGCTGGCAAGTTAAGAGCAATCTATCTGGAGTATGCCTTTGGTGAATATAACTTGGGTTAGATACTTGAGTAATATCTAGACCAAAATTGTATAACATTGAAAACGTGACATGACTCATTGAGTGAGAGCTTTGTCATAGCATAAAAATCATACTATATATGCTTGTTATGACCACAAAGGACATGACACAATTTTCTCCCTCTCGATCACTGTGTGAACCCTAATTTACTATACCTTTGAACCTTTACCTATAACAAGAAGTGTGGATGAGATTTCATACCTTAGTATGACATCCAAGGGACAACATTATTGATATGTCCTAATGAATCATTCTAGGTAAATGCCCAAATCCAAATGGATTGGTACAAGGAGTATGGTAAAACAAATTATGTTGTTTTACACATGTATTATGATTCATACATAGCCTAGGTGATTATCAAATTAACACAATTGATAATCATGAGTCACAAATACTAAGATAAGTTAAGTGGGATTATTCTGAGCATAAGGCTTATGAGGGATTGGATCCTTATATTGTGTAAACAAATTGATCTAAGGCATGGACAACTATTCCATTTTATTATATGGCTTATGTTGGTACGGTGGTAACTTAATATAGGCCTACACTACCCAAAATTGCTTCATCTAGTCACACACTCTGTTTCTTGTTTGAAAAGGTATATGCTAAGAACATTTTGTAAATGGTTCAAATGTGAATAAAGTGGGAGATATTGGTTATTATCCCCATTTATTACAGAATTGACTAGGTCCATCTTATCATCAGTTAATAAGGGTAGTTACCACTTATCAGCATAGGATAAGGGTGGTTACCACCTAATAGTGATCTAGTGGGATTATAAGTCTAAGTGACTTATATCACCAAAACTCCATAGATAAAAAGAAAATATATGTACATAAGTTTTCATTGAATCCTCAAAGAAAAATAAAGAGAGCCAAAAATAAACAAGCAAGAGTTGTATATTTGGAGAACCACCAAATAAGTCTAAGTGACTTATATCGCCAAAACTCCATAGATAAAAAGAAAATATATGTACATAAGTTTTCATTGAATACTCAAAGAAAAATATAGAGAGCCAAAAACAAAGCACGAGTTGTATATTTGGAGAACCGCCAAATAGTCTCTTGGGATTTAGATTGTGGATGCAAAAAAGACATTGTTTGGCTTCTCCCAACAAATAAAGGCAAAACATCTATCCATGTCAGTGCATTAATTTGTGTGAACATATCAATATGTGTTACCATATTTGTTCGTTGCATGGATACTAGAGAATACATTGACTGAGTTCCAAATCCATTTGTAATTCAAACCACCCTAACAATCTTGGTTAGCTTCCATTAAATACTATTGCATATAATATCCATAGAGTCAAAAAAAAAGGAGTTATTGACAAAACTCATCAACCACTTAGTACTTTCTCTAGAATACTCATAAATAAATAAATATGGTTACCAATCTTTTGAACTAACTTTAAATGAAACACGCTTGGATCTATATATTGAATTCTCATAATATATACAACTAAGAAGAAAAGGTAAATGTATTATCTCTTTTGATTGTATATTTATGAATCGAAAAATTGCATAAGTGGTTCTTGAATAGAAAGTTTGAACTTCAGACTTCATCTTTAAAGTTCATTTTAATTTAAAGTTCTATTGTGCTTTACAATTGATCCAATTACAATTTTTCCAACCATGTTGGCATGATTTATGATTTATCCCTTTCATGTCATGGGTTTTTGTCATATTGATTATAATTCATTTTAATATTAGTTTGTGCTTTTATTTTTATTATTTTCTGCCTCACCATTGTTTTCAATTAGGGAAAATTTTGTTCCAAATTGTTGTAATCAAACCAACAACATCACTTTGAGTATGGATACCTTGCCTAAAGCAACTCTTTTAAGAAAAATTTAATTAAAATAAAAAATACTCTCTGCCCCTTAAGATTTAAGAAAATTACATAAATTTTTTCCTAATTTAGAAATTTACATTTACATTCTTTATATTTTCAAATCTTACAAAGACCTTCCATAAAGGATAAAAAAGCATTGGACTTATATTTAAATTTATCTTTTTCATCAATTATATTTTAATTAGTTGAACTTAGTTAAAGAATTTTTATTACAAAATACCTCATATTATTTGATTTTAAGACAAGGTCATTTTTCCTCGGAATTCCACTAGTAGAAAAATCAAATTTGAGTTAAGTATAGCATCTTTTTATTTTTTTAAGAAAAGTTTGAGTAAATTTTTAAATTAGAAAAAAGGTTTATGCAACTTTGTTAAATCTCAGGGGAGATTAAAGTAATTTTCTCTTAGTTAAATTTAGGCTATTTATTTAATATTATGACATAATTTAAATTTAATATACCTAGTTAGTTAGTTAGTTATGGTGGGGTTAGTTATAGTTGAAACAATTGTCTATAAATAAATAGAGTTGACATGTATATATGAACTTAAGTGAACAAAATTCCCTTCACTCATTTTGTTCCACCCCTATCCTTTCTTTGTTCTTCCTAATTATATGTCAGTGCCTGAATGCACAGGAGTATAGTGACCCGACTCTGACAATCGGTATCCAAAGCCTGGTTCCTTTCAAATTGTTATTGGTCATGGTTTATTTCCTACTACTTTTCTAATTCCTGATGACAAATAAAATTCCCTTCATTCATTTTGGATACCAGAAAGTGCCTGAAGTTGTAAATATGACAACGCTTATACCTTAAATATGTTTAGTATATAGTTTTGATGAAAACTAGTTTTACTAGTATATTTTATTTCTTGCAAAGTCTTGTTTCCAATTAGGTTGCTTTTTGCTCTACAAAATTTGTTTTAGCCTGTTTCAGCTGGATTTGAACATGTGTTTTTACCTTAATGAAACAAACTTGTTTTGCACTATTATCTATTTATTTTCTAGATTTATTCTAACTTGTTTGCTTATTGGTTTTTGAAATATTCTAAAAACAATTAGTTGATACAAGTTTCTCTTTGCTCTCTATCCAATTTCTACAAGTTTGAATTTCCTCAATTATTTGGAAATTATTTTACACTAAAATGAAAATTGCTTGCATTCAAATCTTACTACTAGCCTTGACAGAAATATTCTAAGTTGCTTGTTTATTTCTCAAAGTTGTGTAGAAGGCTATTTTGCAAGATTTGCTCTTTGGTTCTATCACCTCAAGTTGAGTCTATAGTCCTTTTTAATCATGATCTATTAGAAAAGAGCAATCAAAAGTAGCTTGTTTTTGCAACTTGATGGAGACCTCTCAAGAGAATTTTAAAATTTAAAGGAAAGAGCAAGCAAATTCAAATTAAAGTTATTGTGTGACAGAGGCACTTCATTGAAGTTTCTGGAAAAAGCAAACTGAAGCAAGAAGACTTGGTAGAGATCACCTTGGATGACAAATTGCTCTCTTGATGACTTAGAGACCAAGCACTTATCTTTAATGGCTAGTTCCCATTTTCATTTATGACAAGAGTGCCACCTTTCATTTACAAAACGCACAAGTAACTTTTTACTTCTCTAAGAAGGCTTGTTTCCTCTAGATCTCAAATTCTTTTAAGTGTTCTTATATATTTTCATTGGTAAATTAATACTTTGAGAGTGTGAGAAAATCTTATAATCTCTTTGAGACAAAATCATTCTTGATCTTTGCTTATAATTGTTGATTCATTAGCTGACGGTTAAGGGGTGAGTGATACTTGTAAACCCTTGGAGTTAGGAATTGTGTCTTGTATGAGGCTAGAAAAATTATTAAGTTGTGAGGTAGGATTGCTTGAGCTGTTGGAAGATCAAGTGGGAAAGGTTTTAAAAAGAGGCTATCAAAGAAAAATACTAGTGGATAATCCTCAAGGATCCAATTAGTCTTAAGAGAGAAGAGTAGACCTAAAAGGTGTAAAAAGGCTATCAAAGAAAAGTGCTAGTGGATAACAAAGTTTAGGATATCTTGAAAAGATACTTCAAGAGAGTAGATAAGATAAAGAAAGTCAAGCTTCAAACCTTATGCAAGCAATATGAGTTGTTGCAGATGAAGAATAAAGAAACTATAAGTGAATTTTTTTGAAAGTCTTAGCCTTGACAAATTAGGTGAACAAGAATGGGGATAAATCATAAACCCAGCAATCATTGAAAAGATTCTCAAAACTCTCCTTATCAAGTTTGATCACATTATAGTGGCAATTGAAGAATCTAGAGATATTGGGCGTATGTCACTTTATAAGTTTAGGATTCAATTCAAGCACATAAGTAGAGATTGAATGAGAGAACTATTGAAAAACAAGTCAAGCAAGCATTCCAATCCTAACTTGTTACAAAAAGATATCATTTAACAAAAGGAATAAGGAAAGATCAGAAAGATGGAAACCATGGATGTGGTAGGGGCAGAAACAGAGGCTATAGTGTAAGAGGTACCAGATTTAATGACTTTCATGGTAATAAAAAGGGAGAACTTATTCAAGAAAGTCATCATAATCAAGAAATTGGCAAGGAAATCAAAATAAAAGGAAAGATCATGGCAAGAAGTTTGATGAATCCAAGATACAAAGATGAAGAAAATCATGTCCTACTAATGGTCATGGCTAATTTAGAGGTAGCTTAGACTAACTCCTAATATTTAGACACAGGATGTTCACATCACATGACAGGTAGCAAAGACCTATTTTCAAACATAAATAATTTAGTTGGATCAAAGATCAAACTTCTGGGCAAATGCAAAATTTCAATGGAAGGGAAAGGAAAATTTCTAATTCAACATAAGGATAGAAGTCATGCTTATATAAATGATATTTTATCTCTTCTAGTTATGAAAAATAACTTGTTAAGACTAGTCCAACTTTTAGAAAAGAAATACACTGTGAAAATGGAGAAAAAAACTTTGGCAGTCTATATACAAAAAATAAATCAATTTTAAAGGCTTCTTTTTCAAGCAATAGAACCTTTTAAATTGATATTAATGATAGAATGTATGAGTGTTTAGTTAATGTAGTAAAAGAGTAAGCTAATTGTGGCATTTAAAGATTTGATTACGTAAATTTTAAAAATCTAAATGCTTTAAGCAAGAATGGAATGGTACTTGGATTACCTATGGTGAATCAACCTAGCAAACTATATGAAGCCTGTATGTTGGGAAAATAGCAAAGGAAGCCTTTCATGAAACATGTTAAAGATAGAAATTCAAAGCTAGTTGAGTTGGCTAATAAGAGTGCCACTTGGAAAATATAACTATTTCATTACCTTTGTAAATGACTTTAGTAAGAAGATCTTAACCTTTATACTAAAGAAAAAGTCCAATGCAATTTAAGCTTTTAAGATTTTTAAAGCATTGGTAATTAAAAGAAAGTGGAAAAAAGTTCAAGACTCTATGAATTAATAGCAGAGGTAAATATAACTATGGTGAATTTGGAGATTTTTGTACAAGAAAAAATAACTCAAGAAATAATTATCCCTATTTTATTCCTAAACGTTTCTATATAAAAAAATATTTGATAATTGAATTAATATTTATTCATGTTTAAATGAATGAAATGGTTTCACTTAAATATATTATTCCATTAATTTGCGTTGTTTTTCAAAATAAAAATGTCTAACTTTCTTTTTTTTATAATTGAATTAGGATTTATTATAATCATCAAAAAAGGATTCATAAAAATTTCTATTATAGTTAAAATACGTTATGGAAACTTAAGGGACTATGCTAGAGGTCACCAAGAAGTTTTACAACTTTCAGATGGACCCATCACTAAAGCTAAGGCTAGAAGAATGAGGGAGAATATTCAAAGGTTACGTTATACCATATGAAGTACACATGAGGAGCATGGCTTTGAAAATTCAAGAGTTATTTGCATTGAAACTATGTCATCAAATGGAGCCACCTAAGCATCCATCCTTGCACCAACATGGAGGTCACTTGGCTAATCTAGTGTCATGTTTATGGCTGATTTGAGGTCCATGTTGGACACTACTTATAGGGGCTAGTTAGTCTATTTTTATGACTTATTTTTGGACTTTTTGTAATATCTTAGGTTCATTTTTTTTAGTTAATTTGTTTAGTATTTTTGGTAGGCTTGTTTAAGACTTGTTTTCGATGAGTAATATCTAAGAGGGAAGAGTTATTTTCTTTAGAATTCAGATTACTCATTTTGTAAAATTGAAGAGTGTTCATCTTCTTAAGAGCTTCTTCTCTTAAGGTTCTTCATGAACTTGAGACTTATCAAAGAGATTTCTCTTTATGGCATCAAAATCCATCACTTATCACTCTCCATCTACCTATTCTATAGTGTACCATGAATATCCTTCTCTTTCTTTTCATCTTTGTTGTTGAATTAGAGAAAGGTCTATAGGCTTGATGATATGTTAGATAAATTGCATGGATCTTATATGTTCTTTAAAATTGATTCGAAACATGGTTATCATTAAATTAGAATGAGATTAGGAGATGAATGAAAAACTACTTTCAAAACTAAGCATGGTTTGTATGAATGGTTGGTCATGCCTTATGGTTTAACAAACGCTCCTAGTACATTTATGAGGTTGATGAATCATGTTTTACATGCTTTTATTGGAAAATTTGTTTTTGTATATTTTGATGATATCCTTGTCTATAGCAAAAATTAACATGAACATGTCGAGCATTTAAGATGTGTGTTGCAATGTTTGAAAGAGAAACAATTATTTGTCAATTTTGATAAATATTCTTTTTTTTTTTAAGAATTACTTTCTTAGGTTATATGGTGAGTGACAATGGTATTGAGGTGGATAGGGAAAAAGTGAAAGCTATTAGAGATTGGCTAACCCCCAAGACTATGAGTGAAGTGAGAAGCTTTCATAGGTTAGCTAGTTTTTATAAGCAATTTGTGAGGGACTTTAGCACCATAACCAAACTTGTGAAGAAGAATATGGGATTTAAGTGGAAAAGTGAGCAAGAAAGGGTTTTTGAATTGCTTAAGGAGAAACTAACTTCTACACCTTTACTTGCATTTCCTAATTTTTCCAAAATTTTTAAAATTGAATGTGATGCTTCGGGACTTGGTATTAAAGCTATTTTGATGCAAGAGAGACATCCTATTGCATTTTTTAATGAAAGGCTAAAAGGGGCAGGCCTTAACTACCCTATATATGACAAGGAACTCTATGCTTTGGTTTAGGCTTTAGAGACATGGCAACACTACTTATGGCCAAAAGAGTTTGTCATCCATACCAACGATAAAGCAGTTGAAAAGGCAAGGGAAGTTAAACTGCCGTCATGCAAAATGGATGAAATCCATTGAGACATTTCCTTATACCATTCAATATAATCAAGGTAAAAAAAATGTTATGGTTGATGTTTTCATGTATATCCTTATCTCCACTATGCATGCTAAGTTGTTAGGTTTTAAACACATTAAAGAATTATATATGGTTGACCATGATTTTGCTAGTGTGTTTAATGCTTGTGAGAAGGTGGCTTTTGGTAAATATTTTCAGCTTGATGGTTTTCTTTTTAAAAAAAATAAGTTGTGTGTGCCCAAAGGTTCTTTGAAGGAATTGCTTGTTAGGGAAGCTCATGGGGGGATTAATGGGCCATTTTAGCACTGCTAAAAACTTGGATATTTTGCAAGAACATTTCTTTTGGCCGGGCATAAAGTATAATGTGGAAAAACTTTATGGAAATTGCATTATTTATAAAGAAGCTAAATTTAGAATCATATCTCATGGTCTTTATACCCCACTTCCCATTCCTAGTCAGCCTTGGATTGACATTTCTATAGATTTTGTACTTACTTTGCCTAGGTCTAACAAAGGGAAGGATTTCATTTTTGTTATGGTTGATATGTTCTCTAAAATGGCTCATTTCATTCCATGTAATAAAATTGATGATGCTACTCGTATTACTGATTTATTCTTTAGAGAGGTAGTGAGTTTGCATGGAGTGCTTAGAAGTATTATATCAAATAGAGATGTCAAATTCTTGAACTACTTTTGGAAGATTCATAAGGGGAAATTAGGAACTAAACTATTATTTTCAATGTGTCACCCTCAAATCGTTGGACAAACTGAAGAAATAAATAGAACTTTAACCATTTTGTTGAGATCTATCATCCAAAAGAACTTGAAAAATTGGGAATAATGTTTGCCTCATGTGAAATTTGCATATAATAGAAGTGTACATTCGACTACTTATTTTTCTCCATTTGAAATTGTTTATGGTTTTAATTCTCTAACCCTTTCGGATTTATTACCATTGCCAATTAAAGAACGTGCTTGTCTTGATGGGAAGAGAAAGGTTGAATATGTTTAACAACTTCATGAACAAGTGAGGAAAAATATTGAAAAAAGAACGGAACAATATACACAACAAGCCAACAAAGGGCACAAGAAGGTTGTTTTTTAGCCAAGGGATTGGGTATGGTTACATATGAAGAAAAAGAGGTTCTTGGCATAAAGGAAGACTAAGCTCCACCCTAGAGGTGATGGTCATTTCTAAGTGATGACAATGCCTATAAATTAGATCTTCCTTGTGATTACAATATTAATGCTACCTTTAATGTTTTTTATCTTTCTTCTTTTGATGTAAGTATTAAAGATTCAAGATCAAATCCTTTTGAGGAGGGGGAGTGATGAAAGCTTAAGGGACTATGCTAGAGATCACCAAGAAGTTTTGCAAATTTTGGATGGACCTATCACTAGAGCTAAGGCTAAAAGGATGAGAAAAGCTATTCAAAGGTTATGCCACATCATATGGAGCACACATGAGGAGTATGGCTTTGGAAATTCAAGAATTATTTGCATTGAAGCCATGTCATCAAGTGGAGCCACCTAAGCATCCATCTTTTGACCAACATGGAGGTCAGTTGGCTGATTGGGTGTCACTTTGGGCTAATTAGGCATCATGTTTATGGCTTATTTGAGGTCCATGTGGGATGCTACTTATAGGGGCTCGTTGGCCTATTTTTATGATTTATTTTTGAATTTTTTTGTAATAGCTTAGGCTTATTTTTTTGGCTAATTTGTTTAGTATTTTTGGTAGGCCTATTTGGGACTTGTATCCAGCCTATTTTGGGTGAGTAATAGCTAAGAAGGAAGGCTAGTTTCCCTTAGAATTCAGATTACTCACTTTTTGAAATTGAAAAGTGTTCATCTTCTTGAGAGCTTCCTCTCTTAGGGTTCTTCATGAACTTAAGATTTATTAAAGAGATTTCTCTTTGTAGCATCAAAATCCATCACTTATCACTCTTCTTCTACGTATTCTAGAATTTGGAATGAATATCCTTCTTTTTCTTTTCATTTTTGTTGCTAAATTGGAGAAAGGACCATGGGCATCTCCATGGGAGATCACATCAATAAAAGTAATGAAGACTAAAAATAAATTGAAGTGAGGTTAATTTAGATACAAATTTAACATTTTTGTCTATAATATTGATTAAACTAAAAATTATTTCAAGCTACATTTTAGTTTAATCAAAATTTTTATCCTTTCATTACAAAAGATTTTAAAAGTTCAATGAAATATCTCTTATAAGAAATTCTATATTGAGGCACATAAAAATTAAAGAGGAATGGATTAATTCTAAACATGGCAAGGAGTATGTTGAAGACAAAATAACATATCAAATCAATATTGGGAAAAAGCAAAGCCTCATGTAGTATACATCTTGAACAGATATTGAACAAAAAGATTGAAAGACAAAACATCAAAAGAAGCTTGATCTGGAGATAAGTCATTTGAGAGTGTTTGGATCTCTCTATTATGCGCATGTACCAGAAGGGAAAAGATGGAAGATGGATGATAGGAATGAAAAAGCAATATTGATTGGATACCATTAGATAGAAAGCCACAAATTGTTTATTTCAAACACAAATAGTTGTAATTAATAGGGATATGATTGTTGATGAAAGAAGCACTTAGAATCGTAACATAAGTGACAGATTAGAAGAAATAGGCCCCTTACTGGTTGATTTAAAAGATTTGAGCACTAATGAACATATTCTATGGTAAAATCTTCAAAGGCAACACCCTGAAACCTCAATGGCTCTATTGATTGGCAAGCCAGAAAGAACCACAAGGCCTTCGCTAGATTTAGTGACTTTGAAATGTTCTTTAATGACACCTTAAATGAGGATGGTGATTATGTGCACCTTGCTTTATTTGCATATTCTTCTCTAGTCAGTTTTGAGCAAGCTATTAAAAAAAAGACATGGCTTGAGGCTATAAAGGAAGAAATTAATGCTATTGAAAGAAACCGCACCTAGGAATTGGTAGAACTTCTAGAAGGGAAAAAATCAATTAATGTTAAGTGGGTATATAAAACTAAACTGAGGCTTACTAGTGAGGTTGAAAAATATAAAGCCAGACTTGTTGCAAAGTGCTTTCTTCAAAAGTAGGACTAAGTTATCAGGATATGTTCTTACCAGTGGCTAGGATTGAAAAAATAAGGTTAGTAGTGGCAATGGCTACTTTTAAGGGCTGGAAGATGCACCAACTAGATGTAAAGTTTGCCTTCCTAAATGGACCACCTAAGGAGGAGGTTTATATGAGGTAGCTTCCTAGTTTTGAGATAGTTTGTAGGAAGTTACAAATGTATAGGTTGAGAAAGGCTTTGTATGAGCCAAAACAACATTCAAAAGCTTGGAATAAAAAGAACTGATGCTTTCTTCCATAATCAAGGATTTCATTACTTCTCTTGTGAATACAGTTTATATGCTAGAGTAACAAAACAAAGGAACATCCTAACTTGATGATCTACTATTGACTAGTAATAATGAGGCAGAGAACAATAAGTTCAAGACCAAGATGAAAGGAGGACTTGAGATGTCTAATTTGGGACCTTTATCATACCTCCTTAGGACAGAACTCAAAAATACTTCAAGAAGTCCGTTTATGCATCAAACTAAGTACATTACTTATGATTTGAAAAGATTTGACATGTTGAACTATATTATAGCACAAACTCCAATTGATACAGTAGTAAAATCAAGAAAATGGAGAGATGAAAAATCAGTAGATCCTACATGAAACAACTAGATAGTTGGTTGTTTAACATATCTATGCAATACAAGGTTAGACATTGCTTATGGAATAAGCCTGATAAGAAAGCTCATAAACAAACCCTAGCAATCCCATTCGTGAGTTACTAAGAGAATTTTGAAATATGTCAAAAAGACCTCTAATCAAGGAATGTTATTTCCCAATTACAAGAACTAAGTCAAAAGAGATAGTTGGATTCACTGATACTGAATGGTGTGGTGATAGATGACGATTCCAGTAAAAATTAAATTGCAAAAAATAAATGGATCTTGTCCTTTTCCCATTGTGGAATTTGTATACACCTTGTTTAATTTTAACTCTTCTTATTAAAATATGCAACAGATTGAAAAGTAATAAAAGTAGTAACAAGAACAACAAGATATAAGTGCAAAAAAAAAAAGTTGAAGACACAAATTTTTAAAGTGGTTCAACTTAAATTGAAACCATAATTCAACTCTACTCCACTTGATCTTTCTCAACCGAAAGACCTCTTCAATTAAAAACTAAACTATCAGGATTTACCAGGCTCCTGAAATGTCAGTTTACATCAAATACACAAGAAATTACACAGGCTTTTTGCTAACATAAAAGAATTGAAACAGGCTCTTCTAAACTTATTCAGATTTCTAAATCTTAGAAATCTCAAATAAAAAGAAATAGAATAGAAAGGGATTAAATAATACAAAACTAGCGTTTGAGATGAAAATCTCAGACAAATTAAGATGAAGTCATTTGATCTTTGATCCAAAACTCTTGAATAAATTTCAGAAATTTGATAAAGTAGAGAGAGAACGTGTTTTAGCTCTTTCTCAGATGATTTTTGTTATAGGAGATTTCCAATCTTGGTTGAATGGGCTGGTAGAGGCCTTATGGAGGATGAGTCCAATCCTGGAAAGGCCTAAATCATTCAAAGGGTACTAAGGTCGCATAGAAGAGGTACAGCTCACTAGTTGCGAGCTCGAGACATGAGACAAGCCTTAAAGCAGGAATCCAAGCTTGCTAAACGAGATTAACCCTGGTTCACTAGATGAACGAGCCACATCCAAGATACTGTTGAGTGAGTTTTATTTATGATGAGTTTTATCACTCAAATTACGCAAGTACACGCAGTCAATTGTGTAATATAGAGTGAGTGA
>JANHAO010009560.1:0-18539 GCA_026873985.1 Saraca asoca
TTTAAATGACTCCACTTATGATTGTTTACACAACTAGGCTTTTACCATCTATTATGCCCACAACACATTTGCCTTTTACCACTCTATTCCTCCGTTTAAAGTCCTATAAGAACTAAATGACAAATCTCAGAGTTTACACAAAGTAGTAATCAATATCACATAATCCTCAAATCACTAAAATGTGGCATGAGCCAACAAGAACAAGGAAATAAGGAATGAGCAAATAAAACAAAAGGAATTATATAGCACAAGAGATAGGAGTTTTGGCTAACACCAAAATTTAGGGTGTGGTATAAAAATTTGAGTGTAATTCACTAAGAAAATAGAGGAAAATATCAAGCAATTGCACCATGTATAAATTTCTAAGGTAGTATTTTGATCATGAAATCCAACAAAAACATATTCAAACTGATTACAAAGGAAACTAAGTCAAAATAACACATTAGATTGACTAAAACTAAGCTCAAAAAGTTGTAAAAAATTTTATTGTGCTTCCGATTTTTTGACAACACTTGTTCTTTTGCTTTTTTCTTTTTTGAAATTTTTCACTTCTTTTTCTTTTTTTTTTCTTTTGTTGCTTTTCTTTTCACACTTTCCTTTTCTTTGATTTTTCTTTTCCGCCTTTTTTTCCTCTCTTTTCTTTTGTTTCTCTCAACAATTTTCTTTGCTGTCTAGAATTTAAATTTTTCCATCACTTAGCATAACTTTAAGCAGCCTATTAGAACTAATTAATTTCCAACTATGTGTACTCAAAAAGATTCCTTTGGTGCAAAACATAGTCAAAATTAAGCCAAGATAGCAGTAAAAATTCTCGAGAAATTAGGCATAAAGTTTCAACCAAGTATGACAACAAGTAGAACTTTTTGCAATTGTTAGGAGAAATGGTATCAAATCACACTAAACAAAGTGTAATTTAATCCCACATTAATGGACACATAAGGACACAATAGAACACACTCAAACAAATTAAGAAACACTTGGAATTCAATAAGAAAGCAAAGACAATTCTATAAAAATTTCAACAGTACCTTCAACAATACAAGCAAGGAAATGAAATAGAAATAAACAAAAATAAGTAGGGAGATTTTACTCAAACAGAGCTAACATCAAACATTTAGTGTGCAACTAAATCACAAAATTTTTCTACATAAAATTAAAGTAGAAAATGAAGAAAAATTGAAGCAAATAGCAATTAGAAAATAACACTAGGCTAGGTGGAATTTTTGTATCGAAACAAGATGCAATTGATTAAGAATTGAAGCATAAAAATGTATAAGAAAATTAAGGCAAAAACAATAAGGAAAGTGAAGGAAAAGAGAAGTAAAACAAGAGAAAAATGCTGAGATATCACCTAAATCAGAAAAGCCGAAACTCTAATACCAAACTAATGTGATCTCTCATGAAAATGCCCATAAACCTTCTCCAATTCAACTTAATTCAACTCCAAAAATTGAAATAAAAAGAATGATATTAATGCCATACTCTAAAAAGGAAGGAAAAGAGTGATAAATGATAAAATTAGATGCCATAAAAAATAAACTCTTTGATAAATCTTTAGTTCTTTTAAGAACCCTAAGAAGGGAACTCTTACAAGAAGATACACTCTTCAATTTGTAAATTGATCAAATTTGAATAATGAGGGGAACATGCCTCCCTTTATATCAATTAGGCTCACTAATGGACTAGATTACAAGTCCTAAACAAGACCAACTAAACAACCTTTCAACTAGCCTAACAAATAAACTAATTCAATATGGAAACAAGGCCAACCCACTAACCAAAAAGCTAAAGCCAAACAATCAACCAAGTTGGCTAAAAATAATGGCCAAAACTAGCCCAGAACTTAAGGCAAATTCAAGTCCTAATTCAGCCAAAAAATAAAGAAAACAAAGGGGTCAAATAGGCCTAAAAATAAAGTCATAACAAGGTCAAATGTAGCCCATAAAAATAATACAAAATGGTGGCCTATGATATACCCAAAAAACACCAAAATGATGGAAAAGTGGCTATCTAATGTGGCCGATTGAAAGCTCTCCAAATTGGCACCCATGTATCTCTCAAATGGATGGCAACACCTCTATGCACATGACCCTTGAATCTTCAAGCCTTAGGATTTCTTATAAACTCTAAAATGTATGACAAAGCCCCTAGATTACTTTTGCTATCTTTTATTTATCCATTTCTATATCAATACTTATTTTTCTTGATATTTCCTTTCAAGATTAGTAACTATATGTTGTAAACGCTGAGCTATCTATACAAGAAACTATAAATGTTCATAAAAAAAACATCAATGTCACATGGTCTCATTATGGCTTTAAAAGAAACACATTCTAAACAACACACCATTTCATCAAGGCAGGCTGTCAACAATCCTAATTCTATGCCTTTACCTATATCTCCTTATCAAGAAATTAAACCACTAAATGTTGAAAATACTTAACAATTTGATGAGGCAGATGAAATGATAGCAGCTTTGAAATCTTTGCTATCAAATGAAGATGAGAATTTTTTTACATTTGTTTCTATCAAAACTAAGTTAGATAACTTTAATCCTACTCCTAAAGCAAATGATGATAGATAAAATTAAATAAACCAAGCCATCCAAACCCTCAAAACTATTCTTCCAAATGATTTAGAGGTTATTATTTTAGATGATCAATAGTATGATGCTCTCTAACATTCACTACAAATTTTGCAAGGCATCTTTAAGACTAAATTCACCATCGGTTTAAAGTTCTTTATTCTCAATTTCCATAAATAACTGTCATCCCTTTTAAACAAGGTTAAAGCTTGTACTATTGCTAAACTTTTATGAATTGTCAATGAAGAAAGAAAAATTGGTTAGATTCTCTAAAAATGTTACTAAAACTAGGAAAGGTTTGATTTAAAATTACAATGCACCTATGGAGTCAATTGAGAAAAATTCAAAAGAAATTGTTGTGGTTTAGTTGAAAATTACAAAATTAAAAAAAGAACTTCATTGACTTAGAACGAACCAGCTAAACTTGAAAGCTATAGCTAAATTAGTCAACTAAAACAAAGCTTAATTCACCAGAAAAAAAAAATTAGAGATGTCTTAACTGATCTTAAAACAATTGTTGCATAAGTGCATGAGGCTAGTGTCACCTGCAAAATAGCACAAATGCAAAAGATGGTGGCAACTTTGAAATAGAGAGAATTCCAATCTACATTTGAATTAAACTTTAAGAGAATTTTAGATTTTTAAATAGTGTTGTAACTTTTATTCTAGATTTTTTATGTGCTCTTCATAGATTCTCGATTTATATGTTTTCAAATATTTACCATTTACAATTTCAATAATATTTTTGCTTACATGCTATACTTTATAACTATTTCCATCAAATTTATGTGATGTGATCTCCTTTGGAGATACCCTGGAGTTTTTTCTAATTTAGCAACAAAGATGAAATTAAAAGAAGGTTTTTCATGCCACATTCCAGAATAAAGAAGAAAGGGACCAATAAGTGATAGATTTGATGCCACAAAGAGAAATCTATTTGATAAATCACTAGTTCATAAAGAATCATAAGAGAGAAACTCTTACGAAGATGAACACTCTTCAAGTTCACAAAATGAGTAACCTGAATTCTAAGGGAAGTAAGTCTTCCCTAATATCTATCACTAAACCACAATAGGCTGAACCAACAAGGCAACAAATCCAACAAAAATACTAAATAAGTCAGCCAAAATAAAAAGCCTAAGCTATTACAAAAAGTTCAAACACAAAACTAGTCCTTAGTAGAGTGAAAAAAATGCTAATTTCACTTCGGCCTCTATGTTAACCTTTAAAACTATATAGTTTCACTAAGTTTAAAGCTTAAAATTATTAGGCTAGACCTTAAAGACCTTTAGGATTTGGTTTGACCTCATTTGACCCTATGAAGCTTCAATTATGATCCAATCATTGTGACAAGATTAATCTAGACAAATCTTTGGGGCAATTTCAAGGTAAATTTAGAGACTCCAAATGGTAAAACTAGACTCTGGCCTTAACATGAAAGGTGTACAACTTTCTCTTGGCTTTCCAACCATATAAAAATTAAGCCAATCTAACATTATAAACTTGAGTTATAGCCCAAAGCCTAAAAGAGTGTAAAACAAATCAGCATTAAGTAATTAATTCAATTAAACTCTAAATGATGACCAAATCACAAAACAAGGTTAGTTCATTATATTAAACTCGGTTAACATTCTAAAAGGTAGAGCATAAAAGGAAATAAATGGAGAAATATTTTTTTTATTCATCTATCCCTTGAGTGGTCTCTTAAATTTCCATCATTCCTCTTCTATTCAAAAGACTCGTCCCCGAATTTTTAAGGCTTGTTGTAAAAAGAGAAAGATCAGAAACATGAAAGGAAGCGTTGACATTAAAGGATTCATGTTTTGTTTAAAATATCCCTTTTCTATAATCTCTTCCATTTGTCTGTATATTGGCTAATCGGGTTTGGGACCTCCAAGAATGAAGTCAATTTAGTGTTCTATTCCTCTTAATGATGGCAAGCCATGAGGCACCTTTTTAGGAAACACCTCTTCATATTCTGATAAAACTAACTCAATGACACTTAGTAAAACATTAGTTTCATGGTTAGTATTCAAATAAGCTCCCTTACAAATAAAGATTAGTATAGGCTGGTTGGCATAAAGAGCTTCCCTAATATCACTAGCCTTGGCAAATACACTCAACTCTATTTTCACTTGATCTTCCAAAATTTATTTTGGGTGAGAGGTACAAGAGTAACCATTTTGATGTCCTTTATAAAGCTATATTGATTAGGAAAGCCATCATGGATTGCATATCTATCAAATTGCCAAGGTCTTTCAAGCAACAAGTAAGTAGTTTGCATAGGGATATCATCACATAAGACCTCATCTTGGTACCTCCCAATAGATAATGTCATTAAGAATTGTTTTGTCACCTTCACCTCCCCACCATCATTCAATCATTAGAGCTTATAAGGTGTAAGATAGTTCAATGTAGACAAAACCAATTTTTCCACCATGATTATAGTAGCCACATTGGCACAATTCCCCCATCAATAATAAGGTTGCACACCTTCTTTCTCATATGACATCTAGTATGGAAAATATTTTCCCTTTGTTCCTTATTCCTTTCTTTAGCTTAGGCATTCAAAGCTCTTCTCATTACTAAAGCTTCTCCTTCAACCATAACCTTAACTATTTCATTGTTCTCCCCTTCACTTGAATTGGACTCTTCCCTTTCTTTTAATTTTCATTAGCCAATTCAACCTCCTTATTTCTTTTCAATATCATGACTCTTTTATTAGGGTATTCAAAGGCATAATGATCATGGCCTAAACATTTAAAGCACTTGATGTTTCTTTTATTTTGTGGCATTTCCAATTTACCTTTGCCTTTAGATTCTTCCAATTTGGTTCTTGAAGAAGTTTCAACTGTGGGCTTCTTATGAAATTTATCATCCCTTTACTTATGTTTATTATCCCAATTCCACTTCTATGAAGAGCTAAATTGATGAACAAGTTTGGAAGAAATCCTCCTTTTAAGTTATCTTTCTACCTTCATGGTCATATGTACCATGTCCTCCAATTCCACGTAGTATTGGAGCTCCACTATATTAGTAATATTACGGTGCAATCTGTGGAGAAACCGAGCCATAGTTGCCTTTCTATCTTCATTCACATTTGCCCATATCATGGCTATCTCAATCTCTTTATGGTAATCTTCAACACTCTTAGACCGTTAGGTGAAGCCTTAGAGTTTTCGGTACAACTCCTTATAGTAGTATGAAGGGATGAACCTTTTTCTCATGATTGTCTTCTACTCATCCCAAGTAGAAATGGATATTTCATGGTTTCTCTTTCTATTTTAGAGAAGTTAATCTCACCAAATAATATCATAATTTATGAACTCTAGAATCGCTAACTTCACCTTCTTCTCTTTGGAGTAATTGCGGCATTCAAAGATTAATTTAACTTCCTTCTCCCACATTAGATATGCCTCAAGATCGTTCTTGCCATGGAATAATGGTATGGTCATTTTAATATTGTGTAGGCTAAAATACACCCTTTCCTTTCTTAGCTTTTCATTTCTTCTTCCCATATTGCTTCTATCTCTTCTCCTTTCACTTATTTTGGTGTCATAGAATGTAATAGATAGCTCTTCTTCATCTCTCTCATCTCTTTAGTCCCCCTTAATTACTCCCATGTTAGTTACTTTATTTTCTATTCTTCCTTTCATGGGGATTTCTTCTATTTTTCACTCTTGTAACCTTTTATTATCAAGCTTTATATTCACCCCTTCAAACTAATGATGCATGGCTCTCAAAGTGAACATGACCTCATTGTTTTGAGAAGAACTACAATCCTCCATTCTTTTTATGAATAAAAAAAATCTGTAAAACAAGGGTTAGCAAAATAAGGTCCTCACCAAAACACTCTACTCACTTTGGAAACACTCTACTTGTATTTGCACTCAAGTTAGGCTTTTAGCTTCTAATGAGGTCACTCATTCTTGCCTTTTTTTCACTTTTATCTTCCCTCTTGAGCTTTTAAAAGAACTAAAAATATAAGATCTTTAAGTTTGCAAAATGTGGTAACCAATATCATACAACACTCTAATAATTTTAAAGTGGCATGAACTAACAAGCACAAGGAGTAAGAAATTAACAAGGAAAAAAAATTGGACAGCACAAATAAAGGATGAAGTTTTGGCTAAAATCCTATTGAAGTGTGAAAGTTGCGAAGAATTTCAACAAAGTTGAAGAAAAATGTCAAGCAAATATACTCCAAACTAGATTTCTAATTTAGGATATTGATCATGCATTCCAACAAAACACATTCAAATTGACTACAAAGGAAATTGACTTAAAAGAACCAATTTATTTGGGTTGAATAGAGCTCAAAAACTTATAAAACTTTTTTGTTTCTAAATATTCAAAACAATGCTTATTTTCTTTCTTTTCCTACTCTCCTTTTCTTTTGCTCTTTCACACTTTGTTTATTTTCAACTTTTGTTCCTTTCACACTTTATTTTCTTTTCACTTTTTTTTGTCACAATTTGTTTTGCTCTTTTTTTTTTTACACAAATGTTTTCTCTCTTTCTTTTGTATTTCTTTTCACACCACAATTGCTATCCAAAAAATTTTAGCACCTAGTTTTTACTACTTAAGGCAACCAACATCAACCCAAGTTAATCATGATTGATGCAAATCAATTTTCAATTATGTATACTCAATAGGAAGACGTTTTTTAGCATACAATACAATCAAAACAAGCTTGGACAGTAACAAAAAGCTTAGAGAATTGTAGCAAAAATTTCAACTAGTTATAGGGGAAATTGGATGGCAACTAAACTAAAATAAGGGATTGTGATTTGATGATGAAAATTGATGAAAATGTTTATGAAAATAGCACCAAATTGAAGTGCAATTCAGTACTATACTAAGGGACACATAAAAACAAAGTAAAGGAAACTTAAACCAACTCACAAACACTTGATGTGTAACAATTTAGGAAGCAAAAATTCTGTAGAATTTCAGCAAAATTTTTACCAAAATAGCAGCAATTTTAGCAGGGAAAATGACACAAAATGAGCAAAAAATTTAGAGTACACAAATCTATGACCAAACACTTGGTAGATAAAGCGAGATACAAAAAAATTTCTACAAAATTGCAACATAATCCTCCTAAATGGCAAGCAATTTTTGAGCAGAAAATTGGATAGCAACATGAGCAGAATTAGAAACAAAATGAAGCAACAATTAGACTTAATTTAACAAGAAAATTCAAAGAGTAATAGATGCAAAACAGGGCAGGAAAATAACAAGAAAATGTACAAGGAAAATAGAAAGGATTCAAAAAAAGGAATGGAAACTAAACCTAAAATTTTAAGAGTTGAAGCTCTAATATGAAATTGATATGATCTCCTTTGGAGATGTCCATGAACCTTTCTCCATTTCAGCAACAAAGATGAAATAAAAAGGAAGATATTCATACCACAATAGAGAAGAAGATGAGTGATAAGTGATGGATTTGGTACTATAAAGAGAAATCTCTTTGATAGGTCACTAGTTCATAAAGAACCCTAAGAGAGAAACTTTTAAGAAGATGAACACTCTTCAATTTCACAAAATGAGTAATTTGAATTCTAAGGGAAGCAAACCTTCCCTAATAGCTATCACTAAACCACAATAGGTTGAACTAACAAAGTAACAAGCCCAACCAAAATACTAAACAAGTTAGCAAAAATAAAAAGACTAAGCTATTATGAAAAGTTCAAATACAAAACTAGTCCTCTGCAGAGTAAAAAAATATATATATTGATTTTACTTTAGCCTCTATGTTGACCTTCAAAACTATGTAGTTTCACTAAGTTTAAAGCTTGAAATCATTAGTCTAGACCTTAGAGACCTTTGGGCTTTGGTTTGATCTCATTTGACCCTTGAAGCTTCAGTTATAATCTAATCATTATGACAAGGTCAATTTGGACAAAAACTCTAGGGTAACATCATGGTAAATTTAAAACTCTAAGGTAACATCATGTTAAATTTCAAGAATTCCAATGGTAGAAATAGGCTTTGGCCTCAACATGAAACTTGTATAGATTTCTCTTAACTTTCTAACATATCAAAATCGTCCCAATTTGACATCAAGAGCTCAAGTTATATCTCAAAACTTAAAATAGTGTCAAAAATATAGCATTAAGCAATTAATTCAATAAAGCTTGAAAAACATAACCAAATCACAAAATAAGGTTAATTCACTAAATTAAACTTGATTAACATTTTAAGAGGCAGAGTATAAGAGAAAATAAATGTGAAAATATTTTTTTACTCGCCAATCCCTTGAGTGGTCCCTTAAATTTCCATCGATATGTGTAACCTCAAATGGCCCTCCCAATATGGACTCCATTTATCGTATTTTGGCATCTTTTACATCAATTGTATAACTTTCCAAACTAATTGAGCAACATCAAAATTTTTCACTTTCAAATGCGTATTATAAAACTTGACCAATTTTTTTTTTTTTTGTGAATCAAGTTATCTAAGGCTTGCCACATGATTTCATCTAGATTTTTTAATTCGTTAAGCATTAAAACATTGTAGTTAATCTTAGATAATTGATTTTACTTTTGAACCCTTAAAGATTTAACTTTCACTTATACAAGAATAACAACATCATGATCAAATAGTAGCTTATATAATGTAACCTCGATTAATTCTTTAGGAGTATTTCTTATAACCCACAAGGTATTTTCAAGAATCTTATACCAATTTCTCGGATATTGACCAACATGCTCTTTAAACACCTATAATCACTTTGTTGGTAGCTTCCACCTGACCATTTGACTATGCATAATAAGTTATCAATGATAACATTTTAATTCCCCTCGATTCAACATATTCTTTAACTTATCAACCTGTGAACACTATTCCATAATCTGTAGTAGTCATTTCTAGCAAATCAAATTGACAAATAATATAACGTTCAAGAAAATTAATTACATCATATTGTTTTACTTCTTTGAATTCAATGGCTTTGACGCATTTAGTAAAATAATCTATGGACATTTAAATAAAATAATATCTTTAAGAGGATGGTAGATATATTTTCCTCAATAAATCCATTGCCCAACCTTTAAATGGCATGGTTTTATTATATAATTGAGTTTAACTATTGGTATTCTCTAAATTGGCCCATGCTTTTGACATTTTTCATATCCTTTGGCATAATTAATGCAATCTATGATCATTTTGAGTCAACAAAATCCTTGTCAAATAAGAATTCACTTCATTTTGACCCCAAGTTAGTGTGCATGACAAATTCCTTCATGGACTTAGGCCAATGCTATTAATTGTTCTTCATTACCTGAACATTTTAACAACTATCCTTTGAAATCTTTCTTGCAAAGAAACCCATCAACTAATACAAATTTAATGGCTTTCACTCTAATATTTCAACAAATAGATAGTGAAGGATTCAACAAGTAATTTACCAGTGAAGTTCTTTAATTTCATGGTGCTGCATTGCCTTCATTATAGAATACTTCTCAAGTTTTTTCAATTTCTAGGAAAGCTTGTTACAGAATTAATTTAGCAAATTTGTTTTCATCAATCTTGTACCCAAAGGCAATTTGAGTCTATTCGTTGGCTTTTTCATTTTCCCACCTCGGCACATGATTTATATTCACATCCTCAAAGCTCTTTAAAAGTTTGAATGTAATTTTCGTTTTTATAACAAGAACCACTGAAATATACCTTTCAAGATTTTATACTGACATAGTTGTCTTCTCATGATGCTTAACTATAAAGTCGACAATTGCTTGTCCCTTGATAGCCTTTGATGGGCAATATTGCAAGGAAATTTTTGTCAAAATCAATGTCCATTTTCCAACTCGTCTGTGGATAAATTATTTCAACAATATATATTTTTGAAAGTCAGCTTTTACAATAACATGCACATCAATCGGCAACCAATAATAGCATAACTTTGCACAAGAATAATACAAAAATGAACTTTTCCATTGCCAAACACCTTTGTTCTATGACATTTAAAACCCTAGAAAGATAAAAGATAGCCCTATCTAAACTTATTTCATTGTTTTGGGCTAAAACACACCCAATTATATGATTTGAAGCTAAAACATAATGTTTAAACAACTTTCTTGACATTAGAGATGACATTACTGGGGTGACATTAAATATTATTTAATGACATTAAATATTATTTAATGTCTTTAAATGTCTATTGATAACACTCCTTCCGATGAAATTCCTCTTCTGCCTTCAACTTCAAAAAAGGTGAAAATATTTTTATTCGACCAGATAAATTGGAACTAAAACATCAAAGGAAATTCACCTTGCCAAGAAAGCTTTGCAGTTCTTTCTTCTGTATTAGAGCAGCAGCCTCTAAAGTTGCTTTAGCCTTATTTTATCAACTTCAATCCCCTTTTGGTGAACTAGGAATCATAAGAATTTACCTGAAAAAAACACCAAATGCACATTTCAAAGGGTTCATATTCAGATTAGTTTGACACATCTATTCAAAGGCTTGGACTAAATTTTTTATATGCTCTTCATGAGATCTGGCTTTGATTACTACATCATCAATGTAAATTTCCATCATTTTTTAAATCAAGTCATAAAAAATTGTGTTCATAGCCTTTTAATAAACTGCTCTTGCATTCTTTAAATCGAAAGGCATCAACACCTATTCGAAGGCTCCTATCACTCTAAAACATCTGGAAGTTATATTTGAAGTATCATCCTTTGCAATGTAAACTTAGTTATATCCAATGTTTCCATCCATAAAGCTGGCAACAATGTGCCTTGAAGTCAAATCAATTAGCATGTTAGTTATTGGCATAAGATATTCATCTTTTGGCATTGTGTCATTCAAATTTCTGAAGTCAATGTACACTTTAAGCTTTCTAGTTTTTTCATTACTGGGACCACATTTTAGATCCACTCAACATATTTGGTGGTCCAGATGAAGTTGGCTTTTAGTAGCTTTTCAATCTCTTCTTTAATTTGATGAGCAATATCATGAGCAAAATGGCTAAGAGGCTATTTATGTGGTCAAAATCCTTCCTTAATTGGCAATTAGTATTCAACCAAATCTTGGCTTAAACTCAGCATTTCCTCTTAATTCCATGTAAAACCATCTATGAATTCCTTCAGTAGTTGAATTATTCTCAGTTTTTTGACTTAGCTAAAAGTGCACTAATGTAAGTCAGCCTTTTTCAATCTCCAGTTCCCAAATTCACTTCTTGTAAAGGATCTTGGACTTTAATTTTCTTTTCTTCATTTCTTAAAGGTGAATCAAGAAATCTAAGTAGTTTGTCATCATAAATATAATATAGGAGAACCACTAGTTCCTTTCATTCAACCCTATACGCAGACAGTTAAGCTAAATGCTTTTGTATATCATTCATTGTTCTCATAGACCGAACCAAAGTCTATAGCCTTTGGGATTACAAAAGCTGTTGGTGAATTTAGAATAGAAATGTTGACTCCTTCTAGATCGAAGTCACTTTCATTGTTAAAGGTTTAATGTAGGGAGTATAGCGCATTGGATTGTTGAACATAATAAAAACTATTATAAGCAAAGACACATTATAATCAATCATCGTCAGTTCACATTACTAGTCTCTAATGAATAGTCAAGGGTACAACACCAACTGCATGGATCTATCTCATCCTAATAGCAAGTTATAGCTTGGCTTGGGCGGAACCACTACAAAAAGAGTTTGTCAAGATACAAAACCAACCTTCAAATCAACTAACACTACTCCTTCTAATGCCAACATCCTTCCATTAAAGTCTAATACTGCAATGTTTGACAACACTAAATCTTTGGTAGATTTTTCAAGCTTTTCACAAAAGCACCACCATTGACCAAAATATGATTTATTGGTCAGCCATTGACATGGCCTTTATATGTAAAGGTCACAAATGACTTTTCATTTTCTCTCTTAGTGTTTTAAAAAAAGCATAGGCATTGTCATCTAATATGACCATTCATTAGAGTTATTTTTATCATAAAAATCATTAGTTGAATCTTGTTTATAACTTATAGAAAAATCAATTGGCAAAATACATACTATGTCAATCTCTATTTTATGACCTTTAGTTTACAAATATTTCGCTAAGTCTATCTTTCTGCTACATTTGTTCTTCTTCGACATAGGAAACTTTTTCATTTCTAAATGGAAATTTCTCTCTTTTTTCTATCTTTTTCTTTATGTAATTGTTCAATTTTCCTAAGTTTCTCGATCAATTGAGACATATCTATTATATGCTAATTGACAAGCATTTCTCTAATCACAAAGTCAAAACCTACTACAATAATTTTTATCATCTCAAATTCTACTATTTGAGTAAAACAACGGTTTCTTGTCTTGAAACCTAAATAGGTAACCATTAGGAATTTCCATTGGTGACTTTTTTATGTTCAATAAATCAATTAGACCAATCTTCATTTCACCTCTATAAAATTGGTCATGAAACAATTTTTCTAACTATACGTAAGAATGCACAGAATTTGGTGACAACCCTAAATACCAAGCAAAAGCAGTTTTGGTCAAGGATAAAGGAAAAACTTCATTTTAAAATATTCATTTCTTGCCAACTCCTAACACTTTACAATAAATGTAGTGATATGTTCAATTATTGATTGATTGTCTTCTTAAAAAAAAAGTTCTAAATTTCAATAATTTAAAAACTCCAGGGATTCTATTTAATTTATCCATTCTAGAAATGCACCCCTATAATTCAAATAAATACTATGTCCTCCTTATTGGTTCAACAATTGTTCGATTAGGAATTGGATATTTTGTTCTGGTCTTTGTTAAAAATATTGATTTTGATTTGGGTTTACAAGGATTTGCATGTTACCATTAATTCAGTTATCATTCTAAATTCTTTCCTCCCCATGTCGAAGTATTCTAAATCGACCTACAATGGTCATTCCATTTCAAGTTCTTCATTTTTTATGTTTTCATAGCCCATTTCATCATCATGATTATTATGACTATTGTTGTCAATATTCTAATCATTCTATTATTCCTACCATTGCCCAAAGGGACTTCCACTCTTTCCAATGCCTGATTCATTCTTTGTTGACTCAAGGCATTATTTTTTAACATTGGTTGAAGTATAATTGCAATCTATTGTGACATCATATGGACCATGTCATGATTATTTTCATCCATCAACCATTAAAAAACAATAACATTTCAGGAGCTAAGGCAGATGGATTTCCTTGATAATTTTAGTTCATTTATGGGAAATACGACCTACCATAAGACATTGATCCCTAAGTATTGGTCCACTATTATCCAATGGTCCATTTCGTTCAGCCGTATTATTATTGTTGTTATTATTTCAATTTCTATTTAGCATTTCTTTTCATTTCTTTCTATTTTGATTCTAGTTTTGGTTGTTTCTTCATGTATTATTTTTGTTGTATTGATTATTAACAACCACATTTTCAACAGAAATAGCATTACTAGCATTTTCATTTTCAATAGGCTTCTCCTCATTTCGAGGGCCATTTTGAGAATTTGTAGTAGGCATATTTTTAGAGTTATCTAACAAAATAATATCACTTCTAAAGATTATGCAAGATCGGAGATTAAGAATACTTTAATTGTGTCACACCAAATGTAGCCATTTGTTTCAAGCCAAATTTTGTAGATTTGAAAGTTTTGACTCTAAGATGGATCCTTCATAGCAAACAGACAGGATTTTTACCTTCTGGGATCTCCAAATAAAGCAATACAATTGAGAAAAAATCAAAATATATAAAAAAAAATTCACTCTAAATGGTTGTAGATTACATAAAAAAAAAAAAAAAGGCACAATAGTAGTTCATAAAGTTACAAATATGGGAGTAAGGGAATTCTTACAAACTAAAAAGATCAACAGAGTGTTGAAATGTGTAGCAAAGTGCTACAAAAAAACACAGTGTGTGTTTTGCTAAGTTGAGTGATTAAAAAAGATGATCTTTTGCTAGTACGTGGGGCACTATTTATAAGGAATATGAATAATTTTTTTTAAATAACTATTCATGAGAACTGACTCTTAGAAAAATGGATATATGTCCTGGTAAAATGAAAATAAAGGCAACATGGCAATTGTAAGGTAACGACTCATCATGTATTTAGCATGTGCTTTTGCTTCAATTATATTTGTCAATAACTGCAACTCCTATATTGAACTAGTCATTTCTCCAACTTTAATATCAGCATAGTCAAATTCATAAAAAAAAAAATGGATGGCTAACAGAAAGAGAAAGATTTTCAAAAGTAATTTTTTTGACATTTTGTATTTGCTTTGACTATAAAAGTAAAAACAACATTAGAAGCCTTTTTATATATAGTAACTTTTCTCTCTATCCGCTATTCTACTTTACATTTTTTTCTCAATATTCCACATATCATTACATAGAGTCGGAGATATAGACAAATACTTAAACCACAAGTGAGATATCCAATTTCACAATAAAACTCAATTTGGCTTCAGACAGAATCAAAACTCAGCAAAGTGCAGGCATCAATTTTGGTTTTAGGAGAGTTGTATTTCTAGCACACGGTACGGACTCCATTGTTGCAGCGTTTACCAGTGAATGTTCGGAAAAAATCAATACAAAATAAATTAAGAAATATATCCCTTATAATTGACTCTAATTGATTAGCCTTTCAGCATGAGGGTTTTTTATTTTTATTTTTAACCCATTATCCAAGAGTGCAAATTTTTTTTCCAAGTATTATTTGTCATATTTGTTGTAAGTTTTCATAAATGTTAAAAATTTCAGAAAAATACATTAATCTTTCCTAAAGTATGTCGACATTATTCAGAACCCTTGGTTCCAAAACATACAAAGACTCCGTTAAACTTTAAGAAGTGGTGCACTTTATCTTATTTTAGTGACTTTTCTTAGTAAAACGTGATCTATTCTCTCCAAGGATTATCAAATGTACCTTTTTTTTATTTTTTTACTACAAAATGTCAACTTTACCCTTACACACACGCAACACATTGCATTCATTTGTTGCAAGCCCTTTTCTATATTTTACAGGTGTATAACACTCTTTTAAGCCATTTATACTTGTATTCAAGTGTAAATAGTGTTTTGAAGGGGACTAAGATTTTTAAACAAGAAATGCAAGTGTTGGCAAGTTATATTTGTGAAAATACAAAGTTCTAGGGAAAAAAATCAAGAAGAAGAAGAAGAAGAAGAAGAAAGAATAGACTGCAAGTGAGAAAACCACAACCATACAAAGTATATTCTTTTTTTTTTTTTTTTCAGAACCTGATTTTTTCAAGTATATAACTTGCCCACACTATTGCATTTCTTCTTCAAAAATTTAAGTCCCCTCATAATCATTATTTACACTGAAGTGAAAACACAAAAAGTAACTTACAATAAATGAAGGTAATGTGTGTATCAATATAGGGGTAAAATTGGCATTTGGTGAAAAAAATTCCATTTGACAAGCCTTAATGGATCATGGTTTATTACCAGAAGTTATTAAAACTGGACAAAGTTTAGTACTTTGCAAAATTCAAGAGATGATGCATATGTAGATTTTGAAAATAGGGAGAATCACGCATAATTTTGAAAAACATCAAAGGAACAAAGTATATTTTTCTCTAAAAATTTTGTTTTTATTTATTTATTTATTTTGCTAGAGAGTTGCAAAATTTTACATACATAAACAAAATACATATAAAATTTGTAATTTTATTATTATTTTCTTAAAATAATAAAGTCATATTCATATTTACATAAAAGTTAATAATCTATGTACTGTATCATATAACTTTTCTTTTTCTTGCCTTGAGGCGGTTAAGGTTCAGATATTAGAATCGGAGTTCCTAGAATGACCTCCTAAAATAAAGGAGAAAATTACCTTTGGAGTCCATTGCTTTAGCTACTATAAAATTTTCATCTTCAAATTAAGCAAAATTTCACCGTCACCCACCATTTATTAATTTATTTTAGAAACTATACCCAATAATTTCTTTTTCTCCTTTAAGAAATGCATAGAACCAAAAAGGTAGGATTAAAGAAAGTGAATGAGAAAATGAATCTTATTCTTTATTTATCATACTCTTCAGTCAGGATCTATTCACTATAAATGTAAAGAAAGTGAATGAAAAAATGAAAAAAAAAAAAGTATGTAAGAAAAAAATTTCATATGGTTATATATAAGATCAAACAATTATATTGCCTTAAAAAATGAAAAGATCAGTGTATACTTATATATGTTTACAGAGATATTTAAGAGTTAAATTAAATACCGAAAATATGTTTTCAAACCCATGGTAACCAAGAATATCTCAAAATCACAGTATAAGCATTTTACTCTTCAACTGAACTTTTTTTGTTTTTTTTTTCTGACATTATTTTTCAAATAAAACATGAGGCAGTTTTCACATAAAAGATGAGGCTTGTATAAACTTAATCAATTCTCGTATGCTCCATTAATCTTCCAAAACATCAAAATCTAATTTGTGGCGCCATTAAAACTATGATAACAACTCTTAGTGGAAGGAAAACTTTCCTTCTCTTCAAATTATATTCACTTTTATGGTCAAATTCAATTTATTTTTATGTGATGAGCAAAATCATAATGTTTAATTTTCAATTTTTTAATTGTAAATATAACTTGAATTAAAATTTAATTTTCTCCAATATTTCTAAATATATAAATGGAACTTTTAATTATTTCTTAATGAATAAAGTAATAAATGAAGTACTTTGGGTTTGTGCTTGTTTATTTATATCCATAACTCATATTAAATAAATTTAATTTTTGGTCTAAATCATATCCATACATAAAAATTTTGCGGTGTCATGCATAGCGTATTAAAGTTGTTAGTTACCTTACAAGTTTAGAATGCATGCAAGAATTAATTCATGAGTAAGAGGTTATTGGGAGAGAGAGAGATATCACATATTAACATATTCTTGTTGGACTTACGTTAATGGATAAAATTTGCATATCTAGTAAATAAATGAATAGGCAAAAGACGAAAATATCTGTGGCAAGAATAAATATGGTCTTCATATAAGATTGATTAATTCTAGCATTGAGACTAGGCTAATTTTGAGCAAAACAGACTAATTTTCATTGTTTTTTTATTACATTTTATTATTTTTCAATCCAAATAGGTACCTTAATGTTTTTTTTTTATCAGGGTCAAGACCTTACCAGATTCGATTCTTCAATTTTTTTATTAATTTTTGTTAATTTTAAAGAGAGAAAAAGATATAATTTTTGGTTGTGAAATCCACCATTTTATTCTAAAAATGATTTATGTGTCTATTTTTTTTTTAATTTACACAATGTTACTAACCTTTCTTAAATTCACACAAGCGCACTATTTCTAACCGTATCTGACAAGCTACTTGTTTCCTCAGCTGTGAGGTTTGTTTTGTTTTTTTTTTTTTTTCCGAATTTTTTAAATCTTTTTGGGACTTCGTAAATACACGTGACATGAGATTTTGATGTTGGGATCCAATTTCTTTCACATGAGAGGTTAAGCCCTGTATAGGCTCAATCACTTGAGGACTTAAAAGCAATAATTTTATTTAAGATTAAAACAGGTAGAAGGATTATTCTTAGAGTAATGTTAATTATACTCTTTTTTTTTTTAATAATTGTAACTTAACTACATATATTGTTATCCAATTTAAATTAAATCTCACCTATATCCCCGTTATTAAGCATTAGACAAATCTACTTGTACAAATATGTTACATATAATATAATATATTGGATGATAATTCGTGTACAATATTATTTGTAATTAAAATATTTATAATTATTATCTTTATTTATATTCTTTTCTCCTGTCCACCTGTTACCTTACCACTTCTCATAACAACAAAGTGTATGTGCGGAAAAGAACAAATGCAAGGATGAACACTAATATATTCAAGCGCTCTCTCTCTCTCTCTCTCTCTCTCTCTCTCTCTCTCTCTCTCTCTCTCTCTCTCTCTCTCTCTCTTTCTCTTTCTTTCTCTTTC
>JANHAO010009561.1:0-18282 GCA_026873985.1 Saraca asoca
TTATATAATATTATATATTTTTCATCATTTTTAATTTATTGTGATTAAAAAAATTTAATTGAAATAAATTTGTTATATTTTTAATGTATTTTAATTTTTTTATGTATTTATTATCTCAAAATTAAAATATAAATAAATTAATATTTTAAGTTAAAATAAAAATAAATATAAATAAAATATAAATACGTGAGATAATTTGTGAGATCTATTTAGTGAACTTTTTAAAATTATATCATTAGAGTGAAAAATTATTTAAAATAATATAAAGTAAAAAAAATGATGACGTGGTTAAGACCATAAAAGGAGTTAAACAATTCAAATAAGTTGCATAATTGCATATGCTCTACTGATCAAACTCTGCAGGCTGGCACACTTGCCTAGTGCCTACCGAGCCCACAAGTCCACAGCTTCAATCTTCACCGCAGTCGGACAATGTTCTCTCACACGGCTCATCCATCAAGAACGACAGCCGCTTCCACTACCACCACAACGACCGCCGCCTCCAAATGCCAACCAACCCCTATCCCCACTTTTGCAATTAGATAAAACGAATTTGAATAATTTCAAGGAAGAAACCTATCAATGGCTTCACCACCGTCTGCTAAGCCCTTTTCGGTCGTCACCTCACCATCTAAGAAACCCCAGCCAATCCCCTGGACCCACGAAGAAACAGTGAATCTCATTCAAGCCTACCAAGAGAAATGGTACTCTCTCAAGCGGGGTCAGCTCAAGGCCAACCAATGGGAAGAGGTGGCAGTCACCGTCGCCGCCCGTTGCGGCTACGAATACAACGAACCTTCCAAGTCTGCCGTCCAGTGCCGTCACAAGATTGAGAAGCTCCGTCAACGCTACCGTTCCGAGAAGAACCGGCTTGCTACTTTCGGCGGCGCCGTCGCTTCTGATTGGCAGTACTTTGACCTAATGGACCGATTAGAGCGTGGCCCTTTGCCCATTTCTGCTAGACCCCTTGCTTCATCGATGCCACCACCCTTCAATTATGATCATGATCACGAAGATGAAGAAGATCAAGGAGATGATACTGAGAACTATAGAAGCTCAAGGACTATTGAAAATAATGTGAGCCAGCGATCCAGAAATAATTATGGAGGAATTTCACAGTTTTCCGGGGAGCAGGCTGCGAAAAGGCGATGGATGTCGTCGGAAGAGGTTGACGATGATGACGATGGTGATGCTGATTATGATGAAGTGGAGGAGACAAGTTTGGTGGATGAAAGAGGGTTAGTTTCAGGGTTGGCTGCAGAGATAAAGAGTTTTGCAGAAAGGTTTATTGGGATGGAGAATCTGAAGATGGAGATGATGAAGGAAACTGAGAGGTGTAGATTGGAGATGGAGAATAAGAGGATTCAGATGATTCTCAGATCGCAACAGAGGATTGTTGATTCAATTGTGAGGGCATTCGGGTCTTCAAAGAAGTTGAAGATAACTCAAGAAATTTAAAGGTTTTGTCTTCTCTTTCTGTTATTATTATTCAGCTGTTAAAACTTGTCATTTCCATTTTATATGGATATTTATGAACTTTTTGTTGGATTCTTGCTTGAGATGGGTGATGTGATTCTTGAATCTGTATAATCTTTCAAATGCCTGAGCAGAAATTTTTTTTTTTCTAACTATATCAAGAGTTCTTTTAACTTACTGGAATTCAATTTGTATTGAGAGGCTCCTAGGAAGGATTGTATCTGTACCTCACAACAAATTTACAATGGCACCGTTCATTAGACTGTACAGTGTGAAGTATAATTATCAAAGTAACGTCAAGCTGCAGATAACCATTTGGCATTACTTTTCTATAATTGAACGTAATCTATTACTTCTATCATTATTTGCAGCATTGATGATGGCCTTCAAGTTACCTTTTTGTTTCCTCATAGTAAGAAATTTATCTACCTCATTAATGGTTTTCTGTGGCTAATTCTTGCACCAGAAACATATTACTTCCTTTGTTAAATGCTGATAAAAATTTAGCAGGCAAGTGACACTTTCTTCTTTTTTTTCTTTTAATTATTTTGTGAGGGAGAAATTTGTTGAGTACAAATGAAACAGCAGAAGCAAAATAAGTCCAGAAACAAGCACTGAATGGAAAAATTCATGTCATATTGAACCCCAATCCTGTTAATGAGTACGTCTGCTGATATATTCTCTCTTCTGTCATGATAATTAATTTTCGCAGCTACATATTAGTCCTCTAGATACTAGAAATCTGTGATAAAATTTCAGAGTCAAGAGGTAAATTGGTCTTCCATTAGACGTTATTAACAATTGATTTCATGGTTACTGGTTCATATCCATGTGTCTTGTGCTCAAACTAAAGCTGAAAAGCAATTCTGGACTTGTGTTTATATGACATTAAAAAATGAAGGATTTTTTTGTTCATATTTTGTTGGTGCTTCTCTCGCATCATGCTGATTATTGCAGTCCCAAGAAATACTGACCATAATTGTTGGTCAAAAGAAAAGTAATTGAGATTATTAAGAAACTGGTTTGAATCATGATGCTAAAAATGAAGGCATTGGTTTGAATCATGATGCTTATTCTTCATTGGGTTCAAATGTGCAATCTGCCATGGGTGGCTCCAAATAAGACAAGTTCTTATAATTGTTGTGGAATACAGAAACCTGGATTTTGCTTTGTTTGGATATTTAGAATAAGCTCTTTACCCATTTTGAAGAGCTATGGATCACCTAATAAAAGCATTGCCTGGAGTTACTATGGAAAAGTTATACTATGTTTTTGGTGGAAATTTTTTTTTTTGGAGGATGTGTCATCTAAATTGCATTATAACTTACAAGAATACATTCTGATCATGAAGTTCTGGAATTTATATTAATTTAACATTTTATCTGGGCTACTATGGCTACATGAGAGAAAATTGCTATGTGCGTGTGAGGAACAATGTTGGTAAGTATGTAGTGCTACATCTAATCAATAACCTTGGGGAAGTTCTTTTTGGTCTTGACATTTGGCTTCTTGAGCATGCATATGAATTTCTTGGCTGGACAATCATGGGAAGACAATGGTGTATTTGTTCTGGTTTTTCTATTCAGTTTTCGTAGGAAATTATATTCTTGTAGAAATTTCTTCTTCCATAAAATTTATTATATAAACAAAAAGAAGAAAATACAACTATATATTTTCTGTAGTAAAAGAAAGTCAGAATTCTGAGTGCATTGACAATTATCAGAGAGTCTTGGGGCCTTCCTTTGCCTTTGGCTCAAGTGGCACCTCATGACTCTTGAAGGCTTTGCCTTCCTTTGTATCCCGGATTTGATCTCGGATTCTTGCGTTTAGTAGATTAACTACTCCTACTATTACAAAGAGTCATGGAAAACTACTATATGGATTACTTTTGGTAAACCGTTTTGATTGGTTTAATTAAGAAACCTTCCACTTAAGGCATTAAATGGTCTATCTAAAACAGTTGTTTAATCTCTGTGTACTAATTGCTGTTATCCTTAAATATTATTATGACTGACATTAAAACAGTAAATGAATATTTTTAAATCCATTTTGTTTGGTGAACTTGTTACTTGTTTTCTCTTGTTGGTACAGATGTCGTGTGTTTTTGCAGACAATTCAATAAATCGTTGTCACTTCCTCGCCTACGGTGCTGGTGTCCTGGTCCTGCAAATGCTGAATGGCATTTTTGTCAGTGGCTAATAAGTCAACCCATGGCCGAGAAGTTGAAACTGGTTGGATCTATACCAGTCTGCTGTTATGTCTCTGTCTTCGATGCAGATGGGTCAATACAGTACGAGGCAGGAAATGAGATCCTTGTGAGCTGGTCTCGCTCATGTGATCAACATTGATTGCCACTTGAAACCACTTCATTCAAAGGATCCATGTGTGTGATCGACTCTCCATGTGAGTGTACCTTTGCAGATGATAGTGCTCAGAGATCATTTAGGAAGTTAGTGGTAGCTATTGAGACTCGATTGTTGTGGCACATTGGGAAGAGGTTGCTATTGTGTTGGTGGCACATGTAGCTGTCCTATGCAGGGACCGTCATTCTCTTGGGCAAGAAACTCTGATGTTTATTATTCAAATTGTTAGAATGTTTGAATTCGCATGTCAGGGATAGCTATTTTTGGGGTGATCTGGGGTGGCCCTTGTAGCACGGGTGCATCATGGCTAAAATATGCCACCGCCATTTGGTATGCCCACGGTTGTTGGTGGTAGTCGTGAGGACTCGTGTTCAGATGGATTGTTTCTATGGATGAGCCTGCACAAGACACATCTATGAAGAATGACTTGGCAAAAGAAATCGAAAGAAATGAGAACACCGGAACATGTTCACTTCTATGGTTAAACTCTAATTAGAGTCCTAAATTCTAACCATAACAAACTGACCTGAATCTCTTCTTTATACAAACATCTTAAGTAATGAAACATGATCAACCATAAACCGGAGAGCATAAAATATGTTAATTTGAAAACTGTTGTAGGTTTTAAACATCTATTAAAAAAAAAACCTACTTTTTTTTGACTTTGGATCTCCATGGGCCTTTCTGTAATCGGAATCTTTTACTAGTGGTTTTATATGCAAAGAATGCTGCTAATATTTATTTCAAGCATTATTTGGTCTTGCATAACATTTATTTGGCTAAGTACTCCCTTTTTCTTTTCAAGTATTATTTGAGTCTATTGTGTAAAAAGTTTAAGTAGCACATGGTGTAATTAAAAATAAACTATAGAAGGAATTCTTCTATTTCTTTTCAGTGTCAGGCCAGGGCCTTGTATCTAATTTGAGAATATTCTTCCAATTTGGTTTGAAGTTGATGACGACTAAATTTGAACTTGGTTAGTAATATAATTAGACTCTCCCTATGCAGAGTGATATTACTCCATTAATCAATTGTCCAATTATTTATTTACTTAACTTTCTAGTTTTAAATATATTTTCATACATTTGTAAGTTCAATTTTGTTAGATGAATTATTCTTGTCTCAATTTAAACGTGAGACAGAGAGAAATCATTTCCTTCTCCAGGAAGCATAATTGCAAATTAGGAGGAAAACGGATAGAAGTATTGCGGACAACAAAGATAAAAAGATATTCCAGTTGGCTATGTTACCTATCCTTCAAATGAAAATCTTGCGCAGACTAAATCACTCAAAACAGGATGCTCAATAATGTATTCCCTGTTCTTGATCATGAACAATAACAAAAACCACAAAAGCTTAAATAGTTTCAGAAGTATACAAATCAGTCAGTGGATAACTGACTATTGAACAATCAGACAAGAATTTACCAAACAGAATATGGAAGCCATTGATGTACAATAAAACTTTATAGACAATGTTCTTGATCATGAACAAAAACAAAAACCACAACCTAACAAAAACCACAAAAGCTTAAATAGTTTCAGAAGTATACAAATCAGTCAGTGGATAACTGACTACTGAACAATCAGACAAGAATTTACCAAACAGAATATGGAAGCCATTGATGTACAATAAAACTTTATAGACAAGAATTTACCAAACAAAATATGCAAGCCATTGATATACAAAACTTCAGTAGAAAATAACTAGGTAACTGCATCCCTCTCCAACCAACCATTCGTAATAGATATACTATTTTCAGTGCCTACCATTGCAAAGATGCAGCACTTCTCATTACAGGCAAGAATTCATCAACATAAGTTCAAAAAAGCAGCTACAACAATAATGCAGGTATATCTGGACATCATCAGTTGAATGCACCAACATTCAGTAGAACTTGGAACTGCATTCAAAATTAAATAACCACAAATACCAATATTTGTGTCAATTACAGAACTATATTCTGGTCAGTGTTGGGATACTCTTCATAAATCTGTCAAATAAGCAACTAAATCATTCATCCTTGTCAAACCTACTACATTATCTCTTCATACTACAGCAATAGCAGTCTACCATGATTGAGAACACTACACCAAAAACCCATTTGTCTTTGATTACAACAAACACTTCCGCAAGTCGAAGCACGAAAACAGAAGTTCACTGAGCTATTTCTTGCCAAATCACAACATTTCTTACAATTTACATCAGAACACAATCCAGCAGCTCAAAAACAAGGCCAACTAAGTAGAAGAGAATTAAACTAGAAAGTTACCATCTAACTGCACCTGTTTCAGAGAGAGAAAAACTAGCCAATATCAATTTCATACCTCCAGACCTGACAATGGTTCCTAATGACAAAACCAGCTCAATAAGCATTTTATATTTTGACAGGATCTAAGCACCATATTTCAAAATTTTGAAGACTATCAATTCAGAAACTGCAAAATAGTGATAATATACAGCAATTCCTCAAGTGCAGATGGCTGGTGCATACAACAGAAACCTTGTGTATTCACAAAACTTTCAGTTGGTTTTTGCCCATAAAAATGATTGCTATCCCATTTATCTAAAAGGGTTATCATACATTCAATAATCTACAAGGGCAAAAAGGAATAATGTTTCTCTGCACATGGGCAGGGAAAGGAAGGCAAAGAAGAAAAAGGTAAAAGGGGGAGGGGATGAGTACATAAGAAAAAAGAAATAAAGAAAAAGAGACGACTATATACACATACCTCTATTCGTCTCTTTCCAAAAGGGAAAGAAAAAATCCTCTAAGCACAGTGGTAATATACAGGATTTGTAGAAGCAAAAATAAAATAGGCAATAATGCCCACTAATGTAGCTTGGGTTAGTTTTTTGGAGAGGACCAGCAGAAAACCATTGATCTCTGTTCCACGTTCCAATGCCCTCATGAATAACCAGCTTCATCTGCACAAAACCCCATAGCATAATGAGGTCTCGCCTATTTTTCACCTTGTCAATGTAAAATAGGTAAATACACCCAGTAACTTGAGCAATGCTTAACAAGACTACATCTCATCACTGGATCTTGTGAAAATGTATAGGAGATCAACCCCAGTATACATTTCACTATAGAAATATTTTTTGTACTTATCTATGCAGTTATACACATAGAAGTAGAAAATTGAAAGCAGTAGTTTCAGATTGGAATGCCACTGTCAATTACTTGTAAATCATAATAATTACATTGTGACGCTTGTCTGGTATAGCAATTAGCACCATCAATAATCAATTATAGGTCCAATAATTAATTTTAGACTTTTTTAGTGATGTTTGGATGCACTGTTAAAATCTTTTAATAATCAATTATAGACAATAATCCCAATTAAATTAGAAACCACCTAGAGTAGCTTTTATTTTAATCAGGATTATAGAAAGAGAAACATTAAGATTTATACCCATATTAACATCACTTTTCTATTCTTTTGTCTCTGTTGTCCTTATTCCAACAATAACAACAAAAACTTCTGTTCCTCTCCATTTCTTCACTTGTCGTTTTCAGTAATTTAACACTAAAAAGTGATTTATCCATACATCAACCAAACATGACTAGATTATGTATAATCAATTAGAAAGTATGTAACAAGGAGTCGGTTAAGCAACACCAGTGATTAGGACTATGCAATATTGTAGTCCTCATTGTCACTATCCCACTAGGAAGAAAAGGTAGCTAAACATTTCAATTTGACATGCAATAAGTAGCACAAGATGACCATAAAATGGACCAACAATGAAGTCAGGTTTAACAACAACCTGATTGTAGTCATTGTGGACTAAGAGGATGCAGAGAGTATTTAAAACTACTAAGATAACCATTGGAATGAAATGCACTTAAATATTAGCCACATCAACACCAGTCCAGAGAGACCCATCTGATTTTTGGTAACAATGAACCTTTCACATGCCTCCACTGCAACATTCAATATATCATAACTGTGCCCCATTCCCCCCTAACGCACAGATGCTTTAGTTCAGTACTCATTATATTTTCAAAAATATGGCAGAGCAGATGAATATAATACCTGTACAATTGCTGTCAAAAGGGCATAAAGACTCCAATCCTGATAGAACTGACCACTATCAGAGCTGCTCTATCCACTGAAACACATCATTCAGCTTTAGAATTAGGGTTAGGGGGAGTCATAAACAAACCACCTTGCCCTGGTTGTAGATGTTGAACTTGTTGCTGAGGCTGATGTTGCAGAGCCCCATGTTTGGGTGAATGTTGTTCTCGCTCCTTCTGCTGCTGTTCTTGTGACTGATATGGCTGCTGGGGTAGGATAGGTTGCGATAAAGACTGTTGATGAGGCAGTGCTGGCTGATGTGGCCACTGTGCCCCGGTATTATGTGCATGAGAAGGCAAGCTAACTGATATCTGTTTGGGGCCGAGCCCTTGACTGATGGTTGGCAATGGTTCATTTCCAGCTGAGTTTCCAACAGGTGCACTCCCCAAGGATCCCACTTGGGTGGCTGAATTGGGCATATTAGAATCATATGGTGGTTCTGATATTTTCCACTGAGGAGAAACAGTAGGAAAAGCTGGTACCACATTAGCCGTATCAACACATCCCTGAGTCATTGCACAGCTTGTACTGATCTGGGAAACACTCTTTGTGGGCTGCTGATCAACTTGAGCTGGATCAGATTGAGACCTGCTTGGTGACTCAGAATGCATTTGACGGTTTTGCTGCAACATTCTCTGCATATTTGATTGAGTTTGATTAATTTGCTTAGACTGAGGCTGAGATTGCAGCTGCATCTGGTTATGATTAGAAGCAACAGTTGGAGGAATAATTGCCTGTGGAAGAGACAGCATATGACCTGAAGTAACCGGCAAAACCTGGGCTTGAGCACTACTATCAGGAGATAGCAGTGGCTGGTGTTGCTTTGAAGTGGGCGCTGGTCCAGAATGTAGCTTCTGTGGCAACTGGGAATAGCTTGAAGAATGTGCTGCGGAGGCCAATGGCTTTGGCGATTGAATTGGGTTTACACCAGATCCAGGATATAAGTTCTGACCTTGCATCATGTGCATCATTGAGTCCCCCTTCTCAGCAGTTTGGTTTCCTGGAGGCATGGAGAGTCCATTAAGATGAGAAGGATCCACAGAGAGATTCTGATGGACCATGTTTCCTCTGCCTATTCCCTTTAGAAGTTTAGCCTGCTGTTGAGATTGAGCATTCTGCCGCTGATTAGGATGCTGTCTACTAGGTTGTTGATACTGTTGTTGCTGTGGTTGCCGTTGGCGTTGCTTCACAGATTGATTAGTCAACCCACTAGCACTAGGATTCCTGCTGAACCCATGTTGTGGCAAGTGATGTTTCTGCTGCTGATGATGCGATGACATGGGAGTTAAAGGGGATGATGGTGTCACAGGAGAAAGGGATACTTGCTGCGAAGAATTTTGTGATTGAACCTGGGAACTATTTTGCAAAGCCGATGATATGGGGAGTTGGGACTGAGACTGGACCTGAGGCATCAGTGCATTTGATGCAGCAAACTGTTGTTGCTGATGCTGCAGATAGCGTTGATGTTGCTGCAGTTGCCTTTCCTTTGCCAACCGCATTGCATAGGCTTGGTGCTGAGAACTAGTAGCGTGATTGGGACCTTGAAGATGAGAATGAGAATTGCTGAGATGGGACTGTTGTTGGGACATCTGATGTGGCTGCTGGGCATGTCCTGTGTATGGCTGAATAGGCGGTTGAGTTGTCTGATTAGAAAAGGCAGAACTCAACCCATTGAAAGCAGCAACACCTGGGCTATTAGCTTGGGTGACCTGCATTTGAAGCTCGGGAACTGTCATTTGCCTTTTATGTTCTGGATTATGACCAGGCTGTGACAATCAGATGGGAAAAAACAAGACACGAAGTTATCAGTCAAAAAGTAAAGAGGATTACCGCATGTCAATATTCTAAAGGGAAAAAGCCAAGAACGACGAAACTGACTGGCTACAAAATGATGACAACGTTTCGTAAGCCTATTGCTAGGATGCTGAGTTGGATAGAAAATTCTACCATCAGAAATGGAAAGTCTTGACTAAATTAATATCCCCTACCAAATTACTTTAACATATAAAAAGATGGAATAGGAACACTTCTCACCCTCATCATATGTATAGCTTCACGAGGCCTCAGTATTGGGTTGCCTGGTCCTGTACCAACTCCAGAGTGCATATTTACAGGGCTTGGCATACCCACCACACTAGACGAATGCATGCTTCCAGAAGTTAGCATAGAGGATGAAGCCATTCCTTGAAAACCAGGCCTTGACAATGCCACGTTTCTGCTTATCCCACCCATCATGCCCATATTATTCCCACCAGGAAGCATGCGAACACCACGATCACTTCCAGAAAGGGATCCAGGCACAGGCATTGTAGACTGCTGAAGGTTTCTTCCAGATAACATTGGATTATATTGTTGCACCCTCTGCTGCTCATCAACAGATAGTGTTGAACCTCTTGGAACCCCAAATCTACTGTCCCTTAAAATGTAAGTGCCCAGCCAGGAGTTAACAAAAAGAGAAAAAAGGGAGTTGCAACTGTAACTACATGGCAAGAATCTCCAGCAGTATAATGCGCATACCTAACAGAAGTGGTGATTGAGCCAGATGTTGATGACAAGTTACTGCCAAGAACCATACTTGAGGATCCAGGAAGTGAGGAGTTCACCCCTGATGTGGAAAGAGATGGCACAGAACCTTGATTTGATAATGCCATACCACCAGCATGAGAATCTTGACCCCCAAGTTCAGGGGTTGATGCATTTGAATCACAAAGATCAAGAGGCCTTCAATCAGAAAGCAAACATAAATACATGCATCAGACCAAAAAAAAAAAAAAAAAGAAAAAGGTACACCAAAAAAGCAAAAATAAATAAATAAACAGGCAGGTAGGATGTGCAAAGCAGGCAATGCCAATAGCATGCATGCATAGATAGAAAAGTGATCTAATTCCAAAATAATAAAATGACAGAGAACTTACGTTAAAATGTCTCCACTGAGGTTGTTAGGGCATACAATCACATGTGAATTGTGGACATTTACTATTAAATCCTGGTTTTCATTCTGCATTAAAATGAAAGCATTTATAATTGGAATAAATCATTAGTACTATTTGACTTAAGCTATATAAGCAAGTCTAATTTAAACCAAAACTCAATACATGAAATAAGGGTTATATAAATATTTGAAGAATCATATATAAGAAGAAAAACATTAAAACTATATCGAATCAACAGACAACATAAAAGGAGAAAAAAAAAACAGCTTGACATAAGCAAGCAAAAAAGTCCTATTGCCATACCAAGATGTTATCATAGATACAAGACAACTATATAAATCCTTCCAATTGATACCTGATTCCTGCGGTAATGTAGTTTCTGCCCAATCCTAATAATTTTCTCAAAATGAGACTTGAGGGTGTCCTCCTCCATCGGTCCTTGCAATCGTTGAAACAACTGCCTAGCACTACCCTGCAGATGTTGCAACAAGTCTAAACAATCAAAGCCTCAAAACCTAAATCAACCGTGAGTGGTTGCACTAATGTGTAAACAAAACATGCAATTAAAATTAATAAATGATTTCTTGCCTTTGGAATTCCAGGTAGTGTAGATGGATATGACTGAGAACACCCTGAATCTTCAGCACTATCAGCACCATCCCCAGAACTTTTATCCATTAAGATCCTATGACGCTCTTTGCATTCTTTTGGCTTCCGAAAGATACACTAGAAGTTTGGAACATTTCAAGCCACAGGGTCAGTGTAAACCATATTATATGCCAATTTCTCCAACCAAAACAAGTTTTTTCAAAAAAATCCAGTGACTTCACACAGAACGTGGCATCACAGTTCCAAAAGATATAACAAATGCAACCTTTTGACCTGCTGGCAAATACCAAATCGCATAGCACTGTTGATGGATTTTGGAAAATTTCATGCCATCAGGATCAGTGTAAAACCATATTCTATACCAATTTCTCCAATCAAAATAAGTTTTTTCAAAAAAATTCGGTGACTTCACAAAGAACATGGCATCACAGTTCCAAAGATACAACAAATGCAACCTTTTGACCTGCTGGCAAATGCCAAATCGGATAGCACTTTTGATGGATTTTCATATATACCTTAAATTGGAGAGCACTGTTGATGGCATCACTTACAAGCTCCCAGTTTGGACCCATGTCATGTACAAGGACCACAAGTGCCTGCAACAGGGATGAGATAAAATGGAACCTCTGTTAGCCACTTCATTGTAATATAAGTTAAGAGTAAGTATTACAAAAAATTTAAAACCACTAATGAGGTCCAAATGACCTGATCTTCAAATAGTGACCAAGGACTTCCAAAACCTGGCTGTCCAGCAGATATCTATAAAAAAATAATCAGCAAAAAAATCAGAAAAGTCATAGCAAGACAATTTGCTCGCACTTGACATCGATGTTCACATCAAAATCACCTTTAGTGCTTTAGCTTTCCGGCCTCTATCTCTCCCACTTATAATTCTTATAAACTTACTTTGATTGGACATGTTACTCATTTGTGATGCAGCAGGGGAAGGAATAGAACCAGTCATGGGAGTGATGTTGTCCACAGTGGTATCAGGTGGTTGCTTCATTATCTTTAGCTTCTTCGCATTATGTTGCCCATACAGACCTTCAGAATAGGATAGTTGGATGTGTAAGAATAAATTAAAAAAAAAATGATGTTTACTATAAAGTAAAAGCTATAACAAAGGACTTTTACCACTAGTTCCATTAGATTCAAAATGATGACTGTCCAATCTCTTATGGTAATGATCCCTCTGCAATGAAAAGGAACCAGATGATAACTAAGTTAGAAAACTATCCATGGTTAATTCTGTCAAGAATGGGTTCAAAAAAATTGTTCTATGCAATGACTAGAAAATACTGAGATGTTCTCCTGCATAAATTCTACATCCAATCATCTTAGATCTTTGAAGTTTGAATTTTAAAAGATTTTTTTATAAACAATTTGTTCACAATACTCTTATAAAAAGGGTCAAATGCCCTTGCATGCCGTGGTAATATGTCATGGAAAAAAAGAAGAAGAGAAAATGCCATACATTAGCCCAAAGCCCAAAATCACCTCATAATTCGAAGTTTGAAGCACCAATCCTTATTCTTCTACAAGCCCAACATCCAAAATTTCAATATTTACGCGGCCCAGCCCACATAAACCAATGGATAGGAAAAAAAAACAGAATCAGGCTAATGCAAATCCCTCTAAATCTTAAATCTTTACCTTTGTGTCATAATATCAAAATATCAAACGTGGAAGACACCACATAAAGAAAATTCTCATAAAATTCTTAATACAGCATACTTTTTCCAAATTTAAACAGACAGAAGATCAAGTTCAGCACTGTTTCAGGATAAAAGTTTCAAGCTTTTTCCATCATTCCTAAAGAAAGATATGGATATTGCAGCAAGGAAATTCTGTAACATAATGTAAAAAGTCACCTGTTCATTTAGAACAACAGAATCCAACTGCCATCCATGATCATAAGCAGAACCCTGCAGAGATACTTGTTAGGCAAACTACATACAGAAAAAAAAAAAGGGAAAGTCCACATCTCCAGGGAAAAGCACACCTAAGAGTTACTAGAAAATACAACTTGATTATTACCAGGTTCTTTGCTTTCTTCTTCTTTTTAATTTTAATGGACGTTTCTGCACAGTCATAAGGCAACTGCTTTTCAAAGTCTCCGACTGAATCCACCTCCACACTTTTCTGGATCTGTGAGCCACCATGCAACGTACTCTGATCATCCTGAAAGGAATTAGTATCTCCACTCGAAGCATCGGTCTTAGCTTGAGCCTGCCCTGATCCAGTGACTACAGCTGTGAAGGGACTAATAACTCTCTGCCTAGAAGCTGTACGCATGCGTTTTCTTATTGGCCCAACATTTAAACTAGCAGGCCGTTTTCCAATTAGCATGGACTGCTGAGTTCCAGTTGCATAGTGTCCATAAGGCATCTCAGCCCCAACTTCATAGGACCTTGGAATGTGAGACTTCATCATATGTTTATGTTTCTTTTGCACAGACTTCGATGATTTGATACCCTCGTAGACACCAGGCAAGTAGTAAGCGCCAGTTTCCCCTTCGTCCTCTTCATATGCAATCTCTTCAGGCCCAAACTCTACATTTTGATTATTAGAAGAAAAATGTAACAAGTTCCGGACTAATTAACAAAGAACTTACAAATCAAAATATAAATAGTCCCAACATTACCTGTCACAGTGTCATACATGATTGTCTCACTTTCCCCTTGAATGCTAGTCCCAGTTTTCTGAAAATTTTGAATTTATTAATAATGGAATCCATATAAAAAAAGTTAAGGGGTTATCAGAACCAATAATGCCAAGAAGAGGTGAAAAACAAATTGCCAAACTGAATATGTCCAGGCACTGACATCTTGAACTAATAAAGTAATGTCATTCCGAATATGGTGAGTACCACAGGTCATATCATTGCCACAAAAAATATATACTATCCAGAAGGGATAGAAAAGGTACTACAAAAGGTATCTATAGTCATAAATTTACCTCACACTGTAGGAAATGAGATTCAACAGATTTTCTGTATGTTTCCATAGCATTAGAAGGAACCGTATAGAAAAGACTTTCCTGCCAATTTAAAATGTGTTATTTATGCAAATACAAGATAATGAATAAATTATAGAAGCAATCCACAAAAATGTCTGCTGAGTCATCCAATAATGCAAAGATGAAGTTGGCACATCCAATGGACTTCGAAAAAATCAAATATGACAGGATTTACATGTTTGTCCAAAGAGACAAATGATAAACAGAGAAAGACAAGTCAATAACATCCACATCCACATCAACATGATGACCAAATACTTAAAAGGCAATTTGGCCCATACCTCTGTCAGATGATCGTCCCACGACACATCCACAGTGCCTGAGTCAGATAGCCTATCAGGTGTCATAGGTGCTACTGCTTGAGAGGAAATTCCATAAGAGCTATTATTCTTCAAAAATCTCAAAGCATAAGCTTGCACTTTAAGTTTAACACTTTTTCTTGGTTGTAGTCCCTCCAAGTCTTTGCTTGTCTCCTGATCCAACCCACCAACATTGTAGCATCAGCAACAAACAGCTCACAATGTGTAACATTAGATTAAAAGACAAAAGTTGAAACTTGTGTCTCGAGTTTCAAAGATTTAACTAGTAAGGGCTAGTTGTTCCTAAAAGATTAAGCGGTTAGGACAAGGCCCAAGATGCAAATTAATTTATATATATCAGATTAATAGTTTTAACTATTAACAGTTAGAATGTCAATATATGAAAGCTACTCAGATGTTATCTGCCAAGCATGTCCAATTGAATGCAATGTATAAAGAGACAGGTGCAGGTTCAGAAGAACAAACATCATCCGATCAAGTCTTTCCGTTTTACATGGTTACAAAGTCCATAGATAAAAGGCAATATATATATATATATATATATATAAGATCAATTGTGTAGCTGAACGTAGCATTATTTTCACTCCTCAATGGGGTTTTATTAAAAAAAAAAAAAAGATCATATAAAATAATTAAGTCATGTCATGGAACTGACAGACAGAGGATATCCTACTTAATTCTTGTTGGAGAGAGTACAGGGTTCAAGTTCATTACTAGCATTGTATAGGAATTTCTCCTCTTGTCACTAGAAGCTTCATATGTGTCAACTTTCCCAGATTCAACTGTACCATCAATGCAATTAATGCCAGGATCAGCATTGTCTAGAAGCTCAATTGAATGCCAAAACTGCATGACAGCCTTTGCCACGATGTGAGCCAAAGTTTTTATCCCCCATTTTTTGTTTTGCTCTTCAAATCTTAATCGAGACTTAAGAGCAGCTCGATGACACAACTGTGCGGCAGCATTTATCTTCCAAATACGCTCCTATAAACAAATTTAGAAGAAAAGAACAATGAAGAATCAAATAAACCCTTAAAATAAGTAATATAATATAATTATATTAAGGGTTAATAAAGGTTTTAGTCCTTACAGTTTCAGCAAATTTGTAATATAGTCTTTATAATTTTATTTTGTATAATTGCATCCTAAAGTTTAAAATCATTTGCAATTAAGTCCTTATCATCAACTTGCATGCTGTGTTTACCTTACCAAAATTCATTTATTAAACATTTGTTACCATGTAAAAAAAATTGCCTTCATTATTTCCTTTTGAAAAAGAAAAAGGAGTCCACATGTTAATATGGATTCAAAAAGGTTGAGTTTATTTTTTTTTTCCTTTGAAATCATTGATGGAAAACAGTGAAGGAGTTGAAGAAAAAATGCTCAACTAGATTTTGAATTAGTTTCTGTTACTTGGATTTAATACAAGTTGGCGGTGAGGACATAGTTACAAATTATTTTAAACTCTATGATGTAATTACACAATAAAAATTATAAGGATTAAATTACAAATTTAGTAAAACTATAAGAGCTAAAACTTTTATTATATTAATTATACCATAACCACAATTTTTCTTTTTTTGCTCTACAAGGTACTAACTTTTCTTGGAATTTTCATTTCAACCGGAATCTTAATGAACAAGAGACTTCTGATTTGTTGATTTTTATTGAATTAGCTGAATTCTTTTCATTTTTAAAGTAATCCTGGTAGTCGTGTTTGGTCTATATATTTCTCTAGTAAGTTCAATTGTAAATCATGCTTTAATTTTTTTTGGTCTGGAACCCTTCAAGTCTTAATTTTCCTTTTCTTATTTTATTTTGGAAGATTAAGGCTCCTTCTAAGGTTAAAGTTTTTGTTTGGACTGTTTTGAACAAGGTCAACACTAATGACATGTTGCATGGGCGGAGACTTCATAAAGCTTTGTCCTTGTAAATGTGTTTGAGTTGTGCTAAAAGTTGAGAGACTATTGATCACTTGTTGCTGCATTGTGAGATGACTTGGCAGTTATGGAATAAGCTTTCTCTTTGTTATGAGTTTTGTTGAGAAAATAATTAGGATTTGAGGAAGGATAAGAAGTAGAGAAAGGCTAGAGAGAGTTTGGAGAGGACACAAATAATACAATTGAATAAATAAGATTGTTGAATTCATTGAAAGATTTAACCTTACTCCTCTATTTTTATAGAGCCTATACAAAAGGTAGAGTTCTAATAAAACTCAATAACTTATAAACTTATCCAAACTTATGACTTATTTCTAGTATTATAATCTAACTAAATAATCTAAAGACTTATTAATCATATATTCTATCTCTATTTTCTAACACTCCCCCTCAAATAGAAGCTTCCAAAGCTTAAGCTTGTTACATTAATTTGAACTTAAAAAATAAAATGCAACAAACATCGCAATACAACTCCTCCAGAACCAAACACTCACACCCCAAAAGCAATGCCAAAACCTCGGTAGATATGACTCCCAAAAGTTTGTAGCCAACTATTCCTGGTTGTTCTCTTGACCTTCTTCCAGTTGTTCCCTGTGGCACGAGGCACAAATGACATAGCTTCCTGAAATCTTCTACTAGCTTCCCTTAAGCTGCTCCCTGAACTTCCTATCTTGTCCTCAAAATCACCAACACTTATAGTTGGAATTACATCAAAATCACCAATACTACCACAAACCATGTTGCTCCCAAGTTTTGTTTATTTATTGAAGCCAATTCCAAGTTATTAAAGCAAGTCACGCAACCAAATTAGTGGTCCAAACCACTTAATATTGAGGGTAACCTCACTAAAGTAGACCTGTGCAAATACAAGTCATGCCAAATAGTGCTCCAAATCACATAAAGACACCAAAATTCACCAACTGGCCCTCCAAATCACATGAAGGCACCAAAATTCGCCAATATTCCAAATTATATGAAACACCAAAAATCCCAAGTCACCAAACAATGCTCCAAATTACATGAAACAAAATTCGCCAAACAGTATTCCAAATCACATGAAAGACCAAAATTTGCCAAACAATACTCCAAATCACATGAAGACACCAAAAGTTACAACTCGTTGAACAATGCTTCAAATCACATGAAGACACCAAATATCACTAGTCACCAAACAACCTAAAATCAAGCCAAACTAAATTAAAGAAGACAACCAGAGATAACTTCAATCAGAAATGCAAGTTTGCGGCCAAAGCAACCAAAAAAGCACACATCTCGATACTTAAATCACCCAAAACTTCACAACCCAGAGGCAAACCAATCAAAATTGCACCAAAGAGTGTCAAAATTCACCAAAAGACAGTCCAGACACCATGATAGCACCAGAAATAGCAATAAATCAGCCAAAATAGCCTAACTAGAGCTCATCAAACTTGGACTCAGCACTAACTTGCCTAACTCAGCTTTGACTCACTTGGCTCAACACCATCTCTATCAAAATCACTCTTACAATTCACATATGCTTCCTCATCATCACCAAA
>JANHAO010009562.1:0-18279 GCA_026873985.1 Saraca asoca
AGGAAACAACTACACATTCATGTACTATATGTTCTATCTCTGTTGGGAATCCTTACTTTCACTTGAAGGTCATATATGATATCACCTTTTAACAAATAATACTTACTCGTATTGATTTGATTTGGTATTATGTGGATTCCAAAATTTATCCATGAGCTATTATGCTAATTGCAGATATGCCTAATTGGCAATTAATGTGTAAATTAGAGCCATTAGTGCAATTAGTAGTTTGGCATTTTGCTAACAAACCTAATACTTATTTATATATATATATATATATTTTATGGGATCATGTTCAAATTACTTCACGATCTTCCCAAGATCAAAATTCACCCATGAAAGCAAGAAGATCTTTAGGATAGAGCAACAAATAAAAAAATACCATTAATCATTGCCAATCATTTTAGATTACTATTTTGTTATTTTTTTAACATATGCAGATATTTAAATTTAAATTTATAATATGTAAAGCATTCTACAGTTTAACTTTTTTACATTTAATGAAATGTGTTTTTGATTTATTATATCAATTTATTATTATATTGATTTAATTATTACATAACTATAATTAAAATTATAATTTTACTATTTTAATTATAATTATATTGGTTTAATTATTATAGTATTTCATTACAAAAATATGAGTTAGCTGGGATACAAAAAAATTGGCAAAATATTATAAAGAATAAAAGAAATGTGAAAATTTTAGAAGCTATTTTAATTGCCTCCATATTAAAAAAAATTAGAAACATTTAAAGACGATTGACTGTCTCTATTTCTTTTAAAAAAATTGGGAGAGCTTTAGAGGTGGAGCCGCTTGGTGACACCTATTTTAATGTGATAATTGGCAATAATATATTTGATTTTATTTTAATTATGTGTTAACACCGTAGTGAGTTAAAAATGGTTAAAATAAAGTTTACTTAATTAAACATCACACATTTTTGCTTAGTTTCTGTTTTTGCGACTGTCCTCTTCAGACTGCAAACTTTTTTTCTATGCTGCTCTTATTCTACTCCCTCTTCCCGATCAATTTTTGCTTAGCTTCTGTTTTGCCTTTGCTTAGCTCTCATATTGTTGTTGCTTTGCTATCGATCAACTACTGCTTTTCTTTTGATCTGCTACAACTTTGCTTTTGAGCTACTGGAGCTTTGCTTCCTATTTGTTGCTGCTCTGCTATTGATCAGTTATTGCCCTACTTCCGATTAGCTACTGCCTTGATTTTGATCAGCTTCTACCCTGCTTCTGATTAGCTTTTGCTTTCCTCCTAATCACCCTTTGCTCAACTTTCATTTTATTTTTGCTTAACCTCCATTTTGCTACTACTCTACTTCTGAACTATTATTGTTCTGCTCATTGGCGACAACTTTGCCATCCATCATCCTTCAATGGTTATTGGCTTTGTCCCTCCTTCAACAATCAAGTGTGAGCTTCCTTCTACTCCTTCTTTGTTTGTACCAAAATTGTGAGCATTATTTTGCTCTTTCTTACCTTGATTTTTTTTCTCGATTTTTAAAATGGAAATTAAGAGGTATAAAAAAGGGTTTCTTTCATATTAGGAGCTAATTTTAGAAAACTATTGGTGATCTTTGGTTGTTAGGTTGAACTTGATGGGAGGGCCATTTTGGAAAATTGAGACTCAAGAATAACTTGAGATTATTTTGCTACCTTTTAAGGTGAGTGAATAATTTACTCCCTTTTTTTCTGGTTATTGTTTAAAAGTCTATTTTATTTACTATCTTAAATTAGGAAACTATAATATGCTATGGTTCCAATTAATTTAAGTTGTCATTAGTTACATTGGTAAGTAAAAGATGTGTGTAGCAAGTAGCATTTATATTTCATATTTCAAAGACATTGTTTCACATGCTTGATGTTGAAAATCTTACTATTTTGAAATAGTAGATTGTTGAATCTATTTATCAAAAGTGCCAAATGAAATTGATGATTACATTCTCAAATGATTTGATGTATGAACTAGTTGAAAACTGTTCATTTTAATTTTGTCAATACATATGATTTTATGAAATATTTTAGTATTGAGTTTTCTTGAAAAATTGAAATTTGGATCCTTTATGAATTCTTTTAGAAAACCTCCAAGTGCACTTCTGAATAAAACTGAACTAAGAAATAAAACTGGTGAAGAGATAAGGGGGAAATGACTATTGGAGGAATAAGGTAATTGATGATGACTGAATACTATTAGGTAAGGTTGTCTATAGGAACTTGCCATTGGATCTCAACAGTATATAGAAATCTAGAATTTTCTTGATATACGTTCATTTGTGAAGTAAGAAGTATTTTAGATATTTTCTTTTATTCATCATTATGATGAGTATTTATATTTCATATTTCAAAGTATTGTTTCACATGTTTGATGTTGAAAATCTTACTATTTTGAAATAGTGGATTGTTGAATCTATTTAGCAAAAGTGCTAAATTAAATCGATGATTACATTGCCAAATGATTTGATGTATGAATTGACTGAAAACTATTCATTTCTCTTTTGTTAATGCATATGGTTTTATGAAATATTTTAGTATTGAGTTTTCTTGAAAAATTGAAATTTGGATCCTTTGGGAATTCCTTTTGAAAACCTCCAAGTACATTTGTGAATAAAATTGAATTGAGAAATGAAACTAGTGGAGAGATAAGGAGGGAAAATGACTATTGGAAGAATAAGGTAATTGATGATAACTGAACATTGTTAGGAAAGGTTGCCTATAGGAACTTGCCATCATATATTAATTGTATATAGAAATCTAGAATTTTCCTGATATATGTTCATTTGTGAAGTAAGAAGCATTTTTGACAATTTTTTTTCATTCTTCATTATGATGAGTATTTTTATTTCATATTTCAAAGAATTGTTTCACATGCTTCATGTTGAAATCTTACTATTTTGAAATAGTGGATTATTGAATCTACTTAGCAAAGATGCTAATAAAATTAATGATTTCATTATCAAATGATTTGATGCCTGAACTGATTGAAAACTGTTCATTTCTCTTTTGTCAATGCATATGATTTTATGAAATATTTTAGCATTGAGTTTTCTTGAAAAATTGAAATTTGAATCCTTTGGGAATTCTTTTAGAAATCCTTCAAGTACACTTGTGAATAAAACTAAACTCAGAAATAAAACTGGTGGAGGGATAAGGGGGAAATGACTATTGGAGGAATATGGTGATTGATGAAGATTGATCACTATTAGGTAAGGTTGTCTACAGGAACTTGCCATTGGATCTCAATCATATATAGAAATCTAGAATTTTCCTAATATACGTTCATTTGTGAAGTAAGAAGTATTTTAGATATTTTCTTTTATTCTTCATTATGATGAATATTTATATTTCATATTTCAAAGAATTGTTTCACATGCTTGATGTTGAAAATCTTATTATTTTGAAATAATGGATTGTTGAATCTATTTAGCAAAGGTGCTAAATGAAATTGATGATTATATTTTCAAATGATTTGATGTATGAACAGATTGAAAACTATTCATTTCTCTTTTGTCAATGTATATGATTTTACGAAATATTTTAGTATTGTGTTTTCTTGAAAAATTGAAATTTGGATCCTTTGGAAATTCTTTTAGAAAACCTTTAAATGCATTTGTGAATAAAATTGAACTGAGAAATGAAACTAGTGAAGGGATAAAGAGGGAAAATGATTATTGGAGGAATAAGGTAATTGATGATGACTAAACACTGTTACGTAAGGTTGTTTATAAGAACTTTTTATTGGATCTCAGTTGTATATAGAAATCTAGAATTTTCTTGATATACATTCATTTGTGAAGTAAGAAGTATTTTAGTTATTTTCTTTTATTCTTTATTATGATGAGTAATTAATTTCATATTTTAAAGAATTGTTTCACATGCTTGATGTTGAAAATCTTACTATTTTGAAATAGTGGATTGTTGAGCCTTTTTAGCAAATGTGCCAAAAGAAATTGATGATTACATTGTCAAATGATTTGACGTATGAACTGATTGAAAATTGTTCATTTCTCTTTTGCTAATGCATATGACTTTATGAAATATTTTAGTATTGAGTTTTCTTGAAAAATTATGTTATATGTGAAAATCAGTTTGTCCTAAATAGACTTGTAAATGGCCCGAGGAGTAGTAAGGGACTAGTTCCAGGAGCACTTAGATTGCCCTGCCATCAGATCATGTCACTCAGCGACCTCCGAAGCTCGAGCTTGTGCATGACAGAGCGAGCTTGACCTCAACCTCTCTATTGCGAGAATGAGCACATCCCTAGACTGAGCGATCTGCGTAAGGAAACACAACTAGCAACCTAAAAGCTCACTGAGTTGAAGACCACAAGAGACCAAGTTATGCCACGCCCAAAAGATACTTGGGGCCCACCTGCAAAAGACTATCACTATAGCCGAATAATAGGATTTTGTCTATCCATCCTGTCTTATATAATAAATGTTGATGTAATAGATTTACTGGATATGAGATTACCATTGTAACATCTTCTCCTCTATAAATATGAGGAAGAAGCCCCTAAAAAAAGGAGAATAAGGAGAATACAAGTAGAAACTCTGCCAAAATAGAGAGAGAGAATAACTTGAATGTTGAAACTCTGTAAAAACACTATATGAACAATACTCTACTATGGACATAGGATCCGATTATATCCGAATTTGGTCAAACCATGTTAAAAATCTTGTGTCTCTTTACTTCTCTTCCCTTCATCTTCACATTTTTGCTAATTTGTTATGCTTGAACCAGTCTAAGGTTAGAGATCCTGAAAGAATCCCCCCCCGTTGGTCGGAGTTTGGATCAATACCAAAATTCGACGTCAACATTTTGGCACCGTCTATGGGGATTTCACTTGTTCTGGTTCGTTTCCTGCTGCAATAACCAAGGGAAGAGCCACCAAAGCTATTAATGCACAACCCCATCCTCTAGATGGTCTTGTCTTAACAATAGACTCCTTCACTGCTCCTGTTATCGAAGTAACCCCTGCCACCCTTCCAGCCAGCTCAGTACAATCAGTTCCCATCGCTAACGGCACCAGTGAAGTACTAACCTGGCTTTAGCGCCAAGAGAAACTTGAGCACATGATGGGAGAGTTGGCTAAAACGGTTACAATATTAGTATAAGCACAAACTCAGAATGTGCAAGGGCAAGTTGAAACCATCATACTGAAAGTTGAGCACTCTAGAGAAACTGATCAGGAGCAAACCTCAAATACTCATTCGCACAACCAGAAAAGTGAACCAAACCACCAAGTCTCTAGCTAAAGACTGGGGGGCTTGGACATTTTGATAGGAGATCTCCTTTGAAGAGTTATGCATCTGGAGGAACACCCTCAAACTCGAAATGATCAAGTTCACTTTGGGTAGTGAACTTCCTTTTCTAGGGACATCATGGAAGACCCCCACCCGTACAAGCTCAAAGTTCCAGCCATTCCATTGTATAACAGAGATAGTGATCCGCACAACCCCCCTACTTTGGGTGAAGTCCCTTGAATATGGCTCAAGAACCTCCCAGCATGCAGCATCAGCAATTGGGAGGAATGCTAAGAAAAGTTCATTGATCAATATCAAACACTGAAAAAGTAGCTTACACCTCCATGCTGCCTCACAACAGTTTTGCAGGGTAAACATGAAACACTGAAAAGCAATATCGCTCGCTTTAGGTGTGAGGTTAACAATGTCAAGAAGCCCTCGGATGAGGCTATCCTGACTACCATTTCAATGGGACTTCACTGAGATGGAAAGTTGTTCAAGAGTTTATACAAATCCCTAATTAGCAACCTGGGTGAGTTTTCTGAGCGAGCCATGAAAGAAATCAGGTTTGAAGAAACATTCAGTTCGTAGAAACTTGAACTAGTTTGACCTAAAGTAAGAAAAGGGGACACCATGAGAATGGGAATGACAGCTCTGACCACCATCTCGCCAAGAAGAGCAAGGATGAGCGACCTGCATTCCCAGCTCGCCACAACACGTATAGCATCTTATCAAATGCCCAAGACAAGATCTTTGCAATGGAAAGAGATAAAGAGGATTTTGGTAAGCCTTCACCCTTAAAGACTCCCAGCAAGTCCAGACTCAACCGAGGGAAATTCTATGCATATCAAGATGAGTTTGAACACATTATCTCAGAGTGTTAGGCACTGAGAGACGCTATTGAGGATATCGTCAAAAGAGGTCGTTTGCATGGCTACATTGTGCAACCTTCCAGGCAACAACTTAGACCTTCCCGGTAGGACCCTAAGCAAGAGCAGTCTCTTACTATCAATATTATCTTTTAAACCTTTAAACTTTTGTAATTTTTGTAAATTATGCAAATATTTTAAATACCACTATTGATTTTAAATTTTCTTTGAACAGGTGATTCGCCAAAATGGCACCCTTTTATTCGGGCATAAGATCGCGCCGGCCACAAGATCAGCCACCCTTTTATTTAGGCACAAGATCACCCGGACCACAAGATCGGTCACCCTTTTATTTAGGTACAAGATTGTCCCGACCACAAGATCGGTCACCCCTTTTTTTATTTCAAGCATGAGACCACTCACTCATGCGAACTCTATTATTTCACAACTCTCATGTGAATTAACTTATTCGGCTATGAGATTGGCTTGAGCACGAGACCGCTCAGTCATTAATTTCATAGCTTTCATGCGAACTCTATTATTTTGCAACTCTCATGAGAATTGACTTATTCGGCCACGAGATCGGCCCAACCACGAGATTACTCACTTATTTCACAGCTTTCATGCAAACTCTATTATTTAGTAACTCTTATGTGAATTAACTCATTTGGCCATGAGATCGACCCGACCATGAGATCGCTCACTTATTTCACAACTTTCATGTGAACTCTATTATTTCGCAACTCTCATGCGAATTGACTTATTTGGCCACAAGATCGGGCCCAAGCACAAGATCATTCACTTATTAATTTCGTAACTTTCATGCGAACTCTATCATTTCACAGTTCTCATGTGAACTCGTTTGTTATTTCATAGCTCTCATACTAGCTTATTTACGTATTTGGCTAAAGGATCGGCTCGACCAAGAGATCATTCAACCTTACAACTTACTTGCAACCAAGTATTCGCATCTCTCACACTATTTTCTGATTATGTGCAGAAATGGTCCGAACAATGTGTATGCAAGAAACAAAAGCAATAATACAGAAATTGCAGAAAGAAACTTTATTCATTAAAAGACCTCGATGAGGCAGAATTACATCAGAAAGCTCTAAATACAAGCCAACCAAAATACAAAAGGGAAAACTTATGGCTACTAAGAAGGACTAGCCATGAAGGGTTGTTCCCTAACTTATTAGAGCCCATGCGCCACCAAGGTCCTTAAATTTTTTCTTCCAATGCATCCCTGGCAGTAGCAAGATAGCTCCTTATTTCTCCAACCTCCAGCTCCTATTCTAACTAATGAAGGAAGCAAATCAGGAAGTGTCAGGAGCTTGGCTAGCCTAACGATTGCCTCACAACAATGCCGAGAGGATGTAGTCTGAGATCTATACGAGATTCCTCCATGTTATCAGGGAAGCCGAACCTTTTGAACTCTTTATGCAACAGACCATACATGCCTCGGCAGAAGGTCAGAGCATCGAAAACAATGGTGGTTTATTAGGAAACTCCATGATTTGCTCGGTGTAGTAATAGAAAGGATCCCTCCTCCCTTAAATAGAGCCAAGGCTGGCTTTATTAAAGGATCCAGATCCATTCCCCCAACTATCATCAATTATGGCCTCGAAAAGGCCAAGGTTGACTCACCAACAATTGTTGGACACTTTCCATGAGAAGCATGGCCTAGAGCAGACAAAACAACAGTCTCAAGAAAAGAATTCAATTGAACAGATATTGAAGAATCTTAACTCCTAGCCCATAAAGCAAGCTGTGAGTTGGGGGGCTTATGTTATATGTGAAAATCGGTTTGTCCCAAATAGATAAGTAAGTGGGTCGAGAAGTGGCAAGGGACCAGTTCTAGGAGCACTCAGATTGCCCTACCATTAGATCATGTTGCTCAACAACCTCCTCAGATCAAGCTCGTGCATAACAGAGTGAGCTTGACCTCAACTTCTCTACTGTGAGAATGAGTGCATCCCTAGACTGAGCAATTTGGGTAAAGAAACACAGCTAGCAACCTAAAATCTCGCTGAGCCAAATACCACAAGAGACCAAGTCATGTCACGCCCAATGGATACTTGGGGCCTACCTACAGAAGACTATCTGCTATAGCCGAATAATATGATTTTGTCTATCCATCCTGTCTTGTATAATAAATGTTGATGTAATAGATTTACTGCATATGAGATTACCATTATAACCTCCTCTGCTCTATAAATATGAGGAAGGAGCCCCAAAAAAAAGGAGAATAAGGAGAATATAGGTAGAAACTCTACCAAAATAGAGAGAGAGAAGAACCTGAATGTCGAAACTTTATAAAAACATTATATGAACAATACTCTACCATGGATGTAGCGTCTGATTATATCAAGATTTGGTCAAACCATGTTAAAAATCATATGTCTCTTTACTACTCTTCCCTTCATCTTTGCATTTTTGCTAATTTGTTATGCTTGAACATGTCAAAGGTTAGAGATCTCGAAAGAATCCCTCCCGTTGGCTGGAGTTTAGCTTAATACCAAAATCTAACGTCAACAAATTGAAATTTGGATCCTTTGGAATTCCTTTAGAAAATCTTTAAGTGCACTTGTGAATAGAACTGAACTAAAAAATGAAACTGGTATAGGGATAAAGGGGGAAATGACAATTAGATGAATAAGGTAATTGATGACGACTGAACACTGTTGGGTAAGATTATCTATAGGAACTTGCCATTGGATCGCAACTGTATATAGAAGTCTAGAATTTTTTTGACATACATTCATTTGTGAAGTAAGAAGTATTTTAGATATTTTCTTTTATTCTTCATTATGATGAGTATATTCGAAACTTCGTGCTTTGCTTCTTATTTTACATGTTCATGAAAATTCTTAAGGTGTGAGGATACATTCCCATTTACTTTCAACTCTTGTATTATATTTAGATTTGTATTTGGATATATCTATTGAATTTGGCTTTTTTTAAAAAAATTATTTAGAGTATTTCTTTATAACAAATGAGTTATAAATCAAGGGTTTTAATGGTTTGAAACTACAACTTTCAAATGGTAAGATGTTTTATAGATGGATATATATACATGAATCTTTATATTGGACTGCATTTGAATATAATTGTGATCAACCACTAATTTTTGGAGAATTATTCACCCGTGAATTTCTAAGAAACTCACTCCTATTTTTTTAAATATTTTTTAGACTTTGAGGCTATTTTTGCTACTCATCCTCACCCATCTAGACATAAGCCACATAGACATGTTGATTGTGATATTTTGACAGTTGGTTAGGTTGAGTCTTTCCATGCATATATGTGCATGTCACCCAGTGATACGTGTACATTGTTATATCTAGGCTTTGTGTTGTATTTTGTTTGATTGTGCAGGTCTTGAATAGGGTGTGTAGCCTTCAATTGTTTTGTTAGAGGAGACTTTACTAGATTTTTGTTAGGAATATGATAAAGCATTTTGATAATATGTCAATGTTATCTTTACTTTTCCATCTTGTCATGCATAGTTTTTAATTGTTTGGTCACTCTCCACGTACAAAAGTGTATAACATCATGAGTTTTACTACATAGTTTAGACTGGTAGGGGGCCACCCTTAGATGACTTTCTATGCCAGTTACGTGTTGAGAATTGAGATATGACACGCCTCCTTTTTGTATAAAATAAAAATTAAAAACTTTTAGACCCACTCGAAGCCACATTCATTTTTTTTTTAAAAAAAAGGAAATTTTAGAGGTAATTTCAAATTGCCTACAGTTTTTTTTAAAAAAAAAATTGGGAAAAGTTAAAGGCAGTAAATGAACCATTGCCAAATGTCAGACTTTAATAACATTTCAATGGTTGCATTAAAAATCTGCCAAGTACAGTGAGGTGACCACTTTTATTGTGGTTATGTGAACCACTGCTAAAAATACTTGAAATGGTTTAAGCCTTCTCTAAACACAAGTAATAACTGCCCTTAATTACTATAATTTTTTGTAGTGAACAATAAGGTTTGAACCTAAAAATTCAAATATGCTACCTAAACCACTTAATACTTGACTATGCATAGTGGGTTGGGTTTTTAATAATTCAACATAACATCCTGCCATCATAGTTATTTAAATTGAACATAATGATTCTTAATAAGGTTTGAGTTTAAAAACTTTGATATACTACTCAAGTCTCTTATGACTTGACTGCAAGTCTACACCTAGTGAATTGGAATCTTAAATTCAACAGAACAACAAGTTGCCATAGTTATTTAAATTCCAAAGGATTAAATGACATAATAAATTTATTGAAATAAATAATATATGGATATATATACACACACTCAAGCCCACGGAATCCACAATTAGCTTATTTTTTTATCATTTTAAATTTCAATCATAGAATAGAAATTTGTGAAGTATATTATATTATAAAAGCATTAACTTGTTTATACTACATTTTCAAGTGATGTAATAATTAATTTAATATTAGCAATGGTATATTTCTAGTAGTGATCTATGCATTGCATGGGACTTTTTTTAGGATTATTATATGTAGAGGTGTTAAACAAATGGACTGGACGTCATTCATGTACATGTTAAAACCTAAACAACACACCATTCACCAACAAAATTAAGAATAAGCACCACTCTTTTTGGGAACAATAAATTTTTTAATTTTATAGAGAAAATGATAAGTAGAGAGCAAAAGATGTCCTCCTAGATGTCCTCCTACACTAACTCAATGAAATAATTATAAATTTTGATAGGGCACAATATGTCCTTAACCTTGCATATAAGAATGTAAAATTGGAGAGATAAAATACAAATGAAGCTAAATTATCAAATCAAGATGCTAGAACTTATAGCTTGCATATATGAAAGTAACATTGGAAAAAGATAAAATAGAAATGAAGCTAAATTATCAAATCAAGATACTAGAACTTACAGCTTGCATATGTGAAAGTAAAATTGGAAAGCCAAGAAAGAAATGAAGCTAAATTAAATTTGAACATAATATGTATTAAAATTTGAAAACTGGAAAGAAAGTTTACATAAGGAATTTGATCTCTAGAGCTTGCTTTCTAAGGGCTCTAGAGAGAGGGGAGTAGTAAATTATGTTTACAATTTAAGAAATCTAGCCTATTTATAGAAAATCTATATTACTTCAATGACCTTTACTACAGTAACCACAATAGTATTTGTAGTAACTTCTCGTACTACAGTGACTACTCTTGACGTGTTTTTATCAACTTTAGTCATCTTTTGCATTGAAAGTCTAATTTGGGCATCAACTTTGGTCATCTTTTGCACTGAAAGTTTGATTTGAGAATTAAATTTGGTCATTCTTTGTCTACCATTTGTTCAATTTGATTCTCCATCCTTGATTTTTGGAAGATGTTGAATAGATGTAGGCTTAATCATTACTAAGATTAACACTATAACAATCATTTTCATTTTATTAGGCATAGTTTTCAATCTCTCATGAAATACTAGAAGAGCTAGAAGTTAGTTGTTGATGGATAATTTCTTACACAAAATCTTGCTTTATAGAAATGAAGGCCAAAGAGGCTACCATTTGAGATTTGCTTTATAGAAATTAGCTGGTTCCTGCCTTAACATTCTTGTGGAAATGGGGGCTTTTTTCAAACCATTTCATAATTTCATATTTGTAGGCTTTATTTGCATATTTGTAGGATGCCTAATATTTGACAGAACCTCTTATTTGGAGTGTTAGTAATTTGGAATGAGGATTCTCCTTGGAATATTGATAATCCCAAGAGTATACCTATAGTAAACCAATTTGAGTAAAACTACAAAATAATAGGAAGATTCCCATAATTGAAGTTATTAAAATAAGAATGACAAACTTCTCATCCTTCTTTTTACATTTTGGGGAAAAATCTCAAGAATTGGGCCAAAGATATCCCACCATCTAAAAACCAATTTAAAAATTTATATTTTGTGTTTTGGTTGAAGAAAAACAGCCATGAATGCTTTTAGTTTTTTTTTTTTTAAAATAAATTGCATTGTACTAGTCCTTTTGATAGTCCCTATATGTAAAACCAATTAGATCATAAGGCATAGAAAATTTCTTTGGTTGATGAGGCCTTTATCCCCAATCAGCTAGGCAAAATTAGCTCATTTGGAAAGACATCTTCATTTTGGATTCTGTTTCAAAATCATAGGTTCTTTACTAGATGATGAACAAAAGAAGAACTACCTGTAAAAACTTATGTAGACTCTAGACAAACCCTTAACCTCTTACAAATAGCATTTAAAAAAATAATTACAACCTTAAAGATGTTTCAGAAAGATTCAACTTAGAATGTACTAAACTTGTAACCCTACATGCTTTACAATCTAAAACCAATCTTCTCAAAATAGAGATAAAAGAAATAAAAGAAGACCAAGAATACTATAATCTTTTTATTTCAAACCTTCAAGAAAACAATATAGAAAATAAAGAAAAGGAAAAGGAAGATATACAAAAGAATGATTTATAAGATTTCCATTAAAAAAATGGTATATTCATATTAAAATAATCATAAAAGATGAATATACAATTGAAACAGTTTCCTTGTTCAACACATATGTTGATTTCAATTGTACATAGGAAGGTTTAATATCAATAAAATACTTTGAAAAAAGAAAAGAAGGTTTAAGATTTGCAAATGGATCTAAGTTACAAATGAACTATAAATTTTTAGATGTAGCAATAGAAAATTCATCTTTCAAAATTAATACATCATTTCTATTAGTAAGAAATATGACTAGCAAGATAATCTTATGATCTCCATTCATACTAAAAATCATGCCATTTTCTATAGCTGATAAAGGAATAGTTGCTGAACACCTAGAACAAAAATAGTTTTTCAATTCATAAAAAAAAAATTAAAAGACTTAAATCTAGTAGAATGTAAGGAAAACCAAATAAAATGTCTCCATGAAGAAATCTCCTTTAAAAGGATAGAACAACAATTGGTCACTCCAATTATTTAGTGAAAAATTAAATCCATAGATACCAAAATACAATCTCAAATTTCTTCAGATTTTCCAAATGTTTTTTTGGAAAAGAAAGGAACAGACAATAGATTTATCATTTGAAAAAGAGTTTTTTGAAAAATAAATACCTATCAAACCTAGCCCAAAACAAATGAATCAAGAAATTTTAAAATCTTGTTAAAAGGAAATTACTGATCCCTCGTAAAAGGAATTATTAGAAAAAGGTAAAAGTCCTTGGTCATACTCTGCATTTTATGTTAACAAAATGCATAAATAGAATGAGGAACATCAAGATTTGTAATTAGTTACAAACCTTTTCAATAGATTCGATATCGTATTCGAAATAAAAAGGCTTTGCTCAGTCATTTACATTCTACAAAGTTTTCTCAAAATTTAATATGAAATTCGAGCCTTGTCAAAAAAATGGTTAGTATGAATGGAATGTGATATCTTTTGGTCTAAAAAATGCCCCTTCAAAGTTTCAAAGGATTATGAATAAAATTTACAATTCTTTCACAAAATTTATTATTATTTATATTGATGATGTTTTTATTTTCTTTAAGAAAATTGACCAACATTTTAAATATCTTAATGTTTTCTTAGAAATTACTCAAAAGAATAGGCTTGCAATATAAAAACAAAAATACCCCTTTTTCAAATAAAAATTAGATTTCTTGGTCATTACATATTCTAAGGAAGAATTACTCTAATAGAAAAAGTAATTCAATTTGTTGACACACTTCCTTAACAATTATAGATAAAACTCAATTGCAAAGGTTTTTGAGATGTTTGAATTATGTCTTTGATTTTTTCCCCAAATGTCCAACGTTATAAAACCTTTGCATAATTGGTTAAAGAAAAATCCTCTGCCTTGGATGGATATTCATACAAATATTATTAAACAAATTAAATTGCATGTCAAATGCCTTCCAAGTTTATTTACCATCTACTTTAAAAATTATAGAAATAGATGCAACAAACATAGAATGTGGTGATATTCTCAAACATTGCATTCACATCAAAGCATTGAAATCATACCCAAAAAAATTATTTTATCGTTAAAAATGAAATTTTAGCCATTGCTTTATGTATCAACAAATTTCAAAGTGATTTATTAAATCAAAAGTTTCTTATTTGAGATTATTGTAAATCTACAAAAGATGTTTTGCAAAAGGAAGATAATAACCTTGCCTTAAAACATATATTTGCTAGATAGCAAGCAATTTTGAGTGCTTTTGATTTTGATATTGAATATATCAAAAGATTTTCAAATTCTCTTTCTAAATTCCTTACTTGAAAATTTCTCCAGGAAAAATGATGCTAAAAAAGAAAAAAGAAGATGACAAGAATCCACATTCAGATTCAAATTCACAAACAGATGCACCATCTAAATTGAAAGACAATGGGAAGCAAATACAAGACTCTCCATTAAATCTCCTAAAATCTACTACCAAGCCACAATCCATAGTAGAATACCATTTCCCAATAGAAACCTAGCAAGCAATAGCCACCCAAATTCCTTTATCTCTAAGAAAAAAGTCATGGGTAGATATTGCAGATGAAATAGGTGCTAAATCTTTGCTCCTTAGTCAATTAAAAATCTTGCAAGCCATTGCAAGTCAAAAGAATTGAAAGATAACCATCAGATCTTCTTCAAAATTAGTGGCAACCTCTTTAAATCCTATGTCAGCCAAAATAATTACCCAATATCCCCCAAAGCCAAATTAGAATATAGTCCAAATGGAACTTCAGTTTTGGATTGAAAACCCTAAAAGAAATTATCTTCCCAAAACGATAATACTATTTGCCTGAAGCATTAACTCATAATTGTGAGTTAATTTTAGTTGATACAAAATCAATGAAGATAAAACATCATAAATTTGAAACTGATTCAACTTGATAACTTGTTTAACTTTTCAAATTGAGAAAATTCTTTCCATAACATATTGGGGGCAAAGTCCTCATCAACCAAAGAAATTTTCTATCCCTTATGATCCAATTGGTTTTAAATACTAGAACTATCAAAAGGTTTGATACAATTTGTTTTCAAAATAAAAATCAAAAGCATTCATGCTTATTTTTCTTCAACCAAAACACTAAATACGAATTTCCAAATTGATGTTTTAAGATGGTGGGATATCTTCAGACCAATTTGTGAGATTTTTCCCCAAAATGTCAAAGACCAATTTGAAGAAAGTCAACATTTCCACAAAAATGCTAAGGTAGGAACCAATCAATTTGTACAAAACAAATCTCAAATTGTAGCCTTTTTGGCCTCCATTTCTACAAAGCAAGATTTTGTGCCCAAATTATAAGTAATTCTCCACCAACTCAAAGAAGATCAACAGTCAGTTTCTTGCCCTTCTTGTGTTTTAGGAGAGACTGAAGACTATGCCTAATCAAATGAAGATGATTGTTACAGTGTCAATCTTAGTGATGACTAAGCTTGCATTTAGTCAGCATTCTTTGACAATAAAAGATAGATAATCCAATTGAACAAATGGTAAACAAAGAATGATTATAGTTGGTGCTCAAATCAAACTTTTTGTGCAAAAGATAACAAAAGATGACTAAAGTTGATGCCTAAATTAGGATTCTAATGTGAAAATTGACTAAAGTTGATAAGAACACATCAAGAACAATCACAGTAACATGGGAAATTATTAAAAATACTATAATAGTTACTGTAGTAGTGATTTCAAATTTTTAATACAAATTATGTTAAAATTTAATTTTTGTTGCTAGTTTTTTGCACCTGCATTTGCATATAGCAATCTAACTACAATCCTTACTTCATTTTAACTTTCTTACTCTCCCTCGGGGCCTCCCCTATCTAATTTTGGTATTAGAACCTAGGGGGAAGTGAAGATGGAAATATATATATGTAATAGGGGGAAGTAAAGATGGAAATATATATATGTAATTGTAAAGAAAGTTACAAATAAATGAAATTTCAACTAACATATTTCCATTAGAATATCTAAATAGTAAACTACTCTATCAAACAACTTGGAAGCTAAGAGCCAACTATCAACTATGAACCATCCCTTGTGGGTTTGATTTTTCCCAATTCATATTTACCTAAGGTCTACTCAACTATTAGATAATAAAAAATATTTTATTCTTAGTTTATTAGTACTTTCAATTTGGTAGAGCAGATAATAAATATCCACTTATGTATCTGAATAATAAAGATAAATTAAAATTTAAGATGCAAAGTTAAAATGTAATTTAAAATTTTAGTAGTACAAGAACTATTTTTTATAATATAATTAAAATATAATTTAGAATTTAATAATAAAAAAAATATTTTTTAATAGTGGTAGCAAAATATAACTGTAATGGTAAGAAAAGCAATGATAATAAAAATGACAAAATAAAATAATATAAAAATAATGATAGTTAAATGGACAAATGGATGAGTTAGGTTTGACCCTTTATGCATGGATCATGGTTCAATCTATGATTCATATGAAATTTTAATTATGTTATAAATAGATAAATGGATCATTGTTAATCCATCCATGAGTGACTCAATCCAAATCCTTCTGAGCCATCCATTTGCCACCCCTACTAATCATGGTGGAGAATGAAGGCCTATATAGTACTAAGAGTATTATTAGATAGCATTAATATACAAGGTTATTAAATATTTTAGTCCTTATAATTTCATTAAATTTGTAATTTAGTCTTTATAGTTTTATTTTGTATAATTACATCATAAAATTTTGACTTATTTATAATTAAGTGCTCATCATCAACTAATGTCAAAACAAAATCTTGCATGTTTATTACTTTCATTAATTCACTAAAATACATTTATTTCTACCGAGATACATTTTTATTTTCATAAATTATCACATGAAAAATATTGCGTATTACATATTGAAAAGAATGGAGAAAGTATATTGTACTTCAAATTTCAATTTGAACAAAAAATTATATGGAAAACTATTTTACATTATAATATTTCCAAGACAAAAAAAAAATACATATGATAACAATAAAACTGAAAAAAAAAATTGAGTTTAGGGATTAACTTAGAAAACAGTGAGTGAAATTTATCACATGGTAATTAAAGGTTTATAAACATATTTTGGTGAGGTCGATATGGTGAGTTTGTAAAAGTAAAAGGCCAACATGCAAATTTAATGGACATGTAGAATTTTGTCATTTGAAATTAACGGTGATTGATGGTTAGGACTTAATTATCAATATTTAAACTTTAGGATCTAATTATATAGAAGAAAATTATGAGGATTAAATTATAAATTTGGTAAAATTATAAGAACTAATACCTCTATTGAATTGGCCCAACTTATGATATATAATATATAAATATATAATTAAATAGATTGGTTTAATAGAGCCACCACATCTAAAGTTAAACATTTTAATTCTGTTTTATAGATTTAGCATGATTTATATAGACAAATGATCTAATGTGATGTCATTATAGAGTAATTACGTTAATTAGATAACAGGAATAATGAAGGTCATATTGAAAGTCTGTTAAAAACTTTTAGATGGATGATTTGGCGTCTTAAAAATATTTTTACTTTTTGTCTGTTAAAGATTTGTGAAATCTATAATACGTTGATATTTGTGAAATTTGTTTATCAAGAATAATGGTCTTTAAAATCCATTTTCATAAATAAGATTGACAAAATAGTACTGATTATATGGTGAAATTAAATTATCGTTATATACTGCATACAAGCCTTACAAATATATTTGTCATATTAGAAGAGTTTTCGTGCTTTTAACGGACGAGTCATTTAAGAGATAATTATTTTAACTCAGAGCAAGCTTGATATTTCATATATCGTTAATTGTGTATATTAATGCTTCCACTTTTTATTAGGCATTTTGTAAATTTTAATAACATAAATAGCTTACACAAAATGAATGTGACTTATTTTAACCTTTATAATAACAAAGTATATGGATTCTATGGTTTTAAATTCAAATAATTTTAAAAAATTAGAATATTGCTGATGTTGTCTTAATATTCTGAAATTAATGGTTTAGTATGTCATAGGAATGATTGAGCTAATGTGCACTGTTTAGTATGAGAATAAATTAAAAGAACGAAAAGAGAGTATAAATAGAAATATTAAATTATCTTTAATAAATTAAATATTAATATAAAATTAATTTATTTTAATATATCAATA
>JANHAO010009563.1:0-18283 GCA_026873985.1 Saraca asoca
TTAATTGATGTAACACAACTGTAGCTAGCATTTAATGTATGTCTGCTCTCCTTCTTCTATAAATAGGACTACCTTGTTAGTAGAAAGGGGAGACGCCAGAGGCCAGTCTTGTACACAAAATCTTCTACATATTATTAATAAGAATTTCCATCATGGACGTAGGGTCCGGTACCGCCCGGATTTAGCCGAACCACGTTAAACATTGTCTTCCTTTCTTTCTGTTCCTCCGGACCATCCTCCACAACACTTCCAGAGTGGTATTGATTCCTGAACTCTACATCCTTTTGGCCGAAGTTTGGTTCTCCCTACACGGACCATATTTCGACATCAACAGGTAACATAAATCTACTCCCTCTATTTGAGATTATTGAAATAGGTACTCGATGTAATGTTGCTATCTCAAAGATCTTCATGTATTGCTCTACATTATGGGTAGTCTTGACTAGAAGAAAATGACCTGTCTTGGTCAATCTATTGACAACTACCCATATTGAATTGTGTCCTTTTGTAGAATTAGGAAGTCTCATGACAAAATTCATAGTTATATTATCCCACTTTCATTTAGGCATCTCGATATTCTATAGTAATCCTACTGACCTCTGGTGTTTTGTCTTCACTTACTAACAAGTGAGGCATTTAATTACAAATTCTATTATGTCCTTCTTCATACCTTCCACTAATAGAACCACCTAAGATCTTACATCTTAGTAGCTCCTAGATGTATGGTATAAGAAGATGTGTGACATGGTGTCATTAATTCTTTTCTTAACTCTTTTGTCTCTAGAACCTATAATTAGTCTTGATACTTAATGATTCTAGTTTGATTGAATAAGATCCTAACCTCTGGCTTTTGCTTGGCCCTCTCACAATCCAATTGCTTTAGGGTCCATTGCCTATGTAGCTTTGATTTGCTCCACTAAAGATGAGCATACTCACACACTAGCTATTAGAACTCCTAGTTCATGCACTTCCTATCATAATCCACTCTTTTCCAACCTTTACATGTCCTTTATCATTTCTCTTTTTTCTAGGCTAATGTGAGCTAGAGTCTTTGCTAATTAATGGCTAACACATTAGCTATAACATTGGCCTTATCTAGGTGTTATTGAATATTGCATTTGTAATCCTTAATTGGTTCCACCATCATCTCCATTTGAGTTTAACATTTTTCTACTAAAAAATGTATTCAAGACTTCTATGATCTATAAAGATCTCGCAAGTCTCTCTATACAAATGATACCTCTATTGTTAAGTGTGAAAACAATAGTCACCATTTCCAAATCATGTTTTAGATAATTTTTGTCATGCACCTTTAATTGCCATGAACCATAGGCTATCAATTTTTCATGTAGCATTAGGATACATCCTTAAGTGTTGGGCATGCTCCTCCTTACTCTTTGAGTATATTATGATGTCACCTATAAAGACAATGACAAACTGATTAACAAATGGTGTGAAGACTCAATTCATCAAGTCCATGAACACCATTGATGCATTAGTTAACCTAAAAGCCATAACAAAGCACTTGCGATGTCCATAGTAGGACCTAAGGGCTGTTTTGGGAATATCTTCCTCTCAAATCTTTAACTGGTGGTACCCTAAACAAAGATATACCTTAGAAAAATATTTAGCCTTTTGGAGTTGATAAAAAAGGTCATTAATCCTTGGTAGTGAATACTTATTCTTAATCATTACTTTGTTTAACTGGTGGTAACCTATGCATAATCGCATTAATTTGTCCCTCTTCTCGACAAATATGGCCAACCCTATGGGGAGGTACTAGGTCAAATATAGCCTTGGTATATAAGATCTTACAACTTTAACTTTAACTCCTTTAATTTTACTAGTGACATCTTACAGGGTAGTATAGAGATGGGTTAGGTTCCAGGTACCAAATTGTTGTCAAATTCTATTTCTTGTTTTGGTGACTTCTTTAGCAGTTCGTCTAAAAATACATTTGGGTACCCACACACCACTAGAATAGATTCGAAATTAGGTGTAGACTTTTACATATTTTTCACTATGGCTAAGAATGCTTGACATCCCTTCCTTACTATTGCTTTTATTTCAGTGGTTGATATTAGATCAACCCTTACATTAGTATGATCTTCTTGGAAGATAAAAGCTTGTTCATCTAGGAGGAGAACTTAATTATATTTTTGTGATAGTCCAAAAGAGCATAATGAGTTGCTAACCAATCCATTCCTATAATCACATCAAAGTTTGTCATCGGCATGATCACTAGATCTACCTCCATGGTCTTTCCAAAATGTTTATAATACATTCCCTAACTATTTAAGTAGCTTGAAAGCAATCTTCCACCAGAGTCATCACATACAAATGGTTATATAGTGGTGAAGTGTTCACATTCAAGTTTACAATAAATACATTAGAAATGAAAGAGTGATTAGCACTTGAATCGAATAATATTGTAGTAGGTTAGGAGTTAATAAGCATTGTACTTGCTACTACTGCATTGGATGCTTAAGCATCTTGTTATTGTGAAGACGTCAGTGATACTTTCCCCCTGAAAATTCTGTACTCTACTTACTAATCCCTGTCTTTTCCCATTACTATCTACTAAAGGTTGTGTCATCCTATAGATGTGGTGGGCAGGGTAGTCTTTTAATTAGCCCTTTCTATGTTTAATGTCAAACATGTACTTCCCTTGTGGTCTATATGGCCATACTTATAACATTATCCACACCCAATATGTAGATTCTTGAGTGAAATTTGCCGCATGTGGCACACACTGGATGATTCCTCATTAAGGCTTCTTTTCTAGGGGCAATTAAGATTTTACGATCTCTTGACTTCCTCATGTCTAGCTCTTGGCAATTTAGATCCCACTGACTTAGAATTTTTGCTGCCTTAATCATGATCTCCTCTTGTTGGGACCTTGCTATTCCTTCCAAATTTTTAAGGATATTTGTTCCCTTCAAACATACTTCTTGTTCATTTTTTTAATCTCTTATGGCCATTTCAAACACTTTTTGTTTCTTTCTTTTTATTTTCAAGTCCAAGGCCCTTTCAAAATGTTTGTCATTGTGGTTTGACTATTAACTACGATAGTCGAGAAGTGAGAGTTTAGTAATCCTCAGATATGACGAACTACCCTTAACCTAGGGTTTGGAATCATGCTTTATGTTTAATGAGATAGTTGATTGAATTATGATTTATAGCCAGCTAACATCATCCTTGGAAGTATTTTCAAATCCAAGAGCTCTTGGATTGTTACATTTTTAATACTTTTCAAAAGAAATTGTTGTAAGATCAACTCCTAATAATTGTCCTAAGCCTCAAAGTAATCCCCTTGCTTTTGGTTATCATACCAGGCCTTCTATCAGTGTAATATAGTTTCTTCTAGTGCAAACCTTATATACTTCATATATTGCATAAGAAGACAACCTACCCTTTCCAAGATCTTCTCGTTATATTCTATTAAGTTATATGGGTACTGGGTCTAGTAATCTTCTTAGGTTTTAAGCGAAGAAAATCCATGATGTGAGCACTCCTAGTTAACTGAGGTGGTGGTGTTGTTATGACTTCCTCTTCCCAATTCATTTGTTCATTCTGTTCCTTTCTTTAGGTCATAATATGAACCAAAACTTTAATGGTTTGTTTCATCTGATCCATCTAGTAGGTTATTCATGGGTCAGTCAGGACCAATTTAGGCAATAAAAATTAACCGACAAATTCAATTGAGTAAGAAATGTGTCCACTTGCTAAAAAATCATTTCCAATTTTACAACCAACTTAAATTGAGTTTTTCAATTTTGTAAGTAATTAGGTGGGTTATTTTGGTTTTCCATGCTAAAACTGAAAGCATAATAGAAGATGTATACAAAGTTTTGGTTTATTAACCATGTATATTTATGTATATTTCAACTCTAAACCCGAAGAAAAAAAAAAGAGTCCCAAAATCACAAATAGAAAACTAATAAGCCAAGGAAATCATGGTTTTTGTGTATGTCTTAGCTAAAGAAACAAAAAGGGACAAAAGGTGATTATAAGCTAAAGAAACTAATAAGTGGTAGGCAAAGAAAAACATGAATGCTAAAAGAATGATTGTTTTTGTGTATACCTTATTTTCTTAATTGGCATTGAGCTATATGAAAATAGCTCCCAAGCTTAAAGAAAAGCCAGAAAACTTGGTGGTGGGTATGGATTAGAAAATAAAAAATAATGAGGATCTAAGATAGAAGAGTATGATTATTGAGAAGAAAATAGTTAAGCTTTCAAGAAGGATTGTAAGAGGGAGGGAAATGAAAGCCTATTATGAAGAAAGTGTTAATGACGGTGATAGTTGCAGATTGAGAAATTGGAGCAAGTGAAAGATGGTGCATTCTCTATGTCAAATATATTTTTTTTTTGTTATAGTATGCTACATTAAAAGAGGAAGCTCATCTCTTTTTGCAAACTTGGTTAGTTATGGACCTCTATAGGTTACAAGATCCACCTTGATAAACCCATATAAAATCATCGTTTTGAAAATAGCCTAACCATTTATAAATGAATGGTAGTTTCTAACCAGCCCAAGTAGCCCACTTTAGATTCAAGTCAATCAGTTTGAGATGATTACATGAATTATGGATAGCTCTACCATCTGGTCTATGAGCATGCAAATTTGTGCAACTGCATGATTTCCATGATTTCCTCTTTGTTGGTTATGGATTCAAAGGCAAGTTTGATTCCTAATCTTTGTTTTCATTTAAATCTCCATTTTATCTAAAACACATTCTAGGAGCCATTTCATCCTATGGCTTGTAAAGAGACAACATCTGGGTCAATTAAAGAAAAGGTCATTTGTAAGATGCAGATAACTATGTAGTGAGCATGGATAAGTGAATCATGGAAAATGATAATTACTCTTAAGCACACTTACCATCCCCTGACCCAACTTATCCCTGAAGCTAACTAGACATAACCAAAGCTTCGATATCAACTTCTCACATTCCTAATTCAAGGGAAATGTGATTGGTATGAATCACCCAAGAGTGACTTGTGAAACCATGGCTCAAAAGTCATATATAATAAAATTTCTTTATTTAATGCTTAAATAAAATATGCCAATAATATGCACACCATAGTTTCAAAACTAAGTCAAAAGATTCTCATTTAGTGAAAACATAATGAGCTAAACTAAAGATAATATTTTAAAAGAAATTCATGACTCTTAAAATACAGGGTCGACCTGACTAACATTTGGTTCTATGCTCTATGTAACTCACATACTAAACATATATATTTCTAGTAAATAGGATGAGGTCCTATTTGATTAGGAATCTCATAATTCTATGTATCTAAAAAACATAAGAAAATAAAGGGTGAGTACAAACCACAATCTCAGTGAAGTGAGGGTTGAAATCCTTTGTGGTCTTAAGACTTATATAACAAGTACATATAATATATGTATACATATCCATAATCATAAAACATTTGAAAACATAGCTTTTCTTGTCTTAAAAATCATGTTTAAATAATAATATTTTTATAAGATGTTAAGTAAGGAATTTGCCTTTTCCCCTGCAAAACAAATCACATAAATTATATTGGCACAATCGGCCATTGGTAAGAGCAATGTCTTCTTCCCTTAGGACCTTTCATAATTTTTTATGCTTGATTGCACCATATCTCATGACCCTCTAGCACACAGGTGAACATTTGTCCCATAACTCCTTACTTGATGGGAGACCAAATGTGTTCCATCACTATTGTACATAGAAAATTTGTAGAAAATTTTATTGAAGTAGTTGCGATAACTACCACTTAACTTTGTTATAGTCGGCATTTTTGTCTACCACCTTAATTTTTTCTAAGGAAAATTTAAATAATGAACTTCAAGATAGTTTTACAAAGGCTATTTTCTTGAATTGCAACTAAACTTCTATGATTTTAGCATGGTTCATGTAAAGAAAAAAATATCTTTCCATCAAAAAAAAGATACTCATTTATTTTTCCTAATCTTCAAGCCCTAAACCATTGCATCTTATCTACTACAAGTTAGATTGGTAGACATGCAAGGAAACACTCATCTCCCAATCTCTTTGGCTACGATGCAAGTATGATAGTAATTGTGTTGAGGTTTGATTTTACTATGAGTTTATTTTTCCTTTATTTTTTTTTGTTTATTAGATTTTCTTTGTGATTAACTTTCTGACATTTCCATTTTTTTTGCTTTGTTTTTCTTTTCATTCTATCTTTGTTTTGTTGGATTTTTCCATTGTTCAATTTTTAATTTGGATATCTGTTTGTGACTCTTAAAGTTTGAGTTTGTGTATTAATATTATGTTCAATATCTTTACTATTTTAACCAAAATATATCTATATGTTTGTCATATTTATTCTTGCATAATCCATTCTTAGTTACTTTTTGTTGTACTTCGTTATTTTCAATAGGAATAGTAAGATAGGGGATGTACTTTTGTAGCCAAATGAACACAAAGGTAGGTGAAAAAGAAATAAAAGATTAAAAATAAAAACAAACTATTCCTCATGTTAATCAATGCAAGTTGCCTCAAGGAAAAAAAATTTATAAATTTGAGTAGAGGCATAAATCTACAAACACATAAAAGATAAGATAAAGAGGTGTAAGTAAGACATAAGTTATTTTCTTCCTTATATGGCACTTGTAGCTAGGTTTTCCTTTATCATGCAAAGAAGAGACTTGTGACTTGGACTAATATCTTGGGCTTTAGTGGGGTTAGCTAGACACAAAGTAATGGGGTTATTAAGATACTCTTAATACAAACACATGGTTCAGAGACAACTAGATATATTTGGTCTCACAAAGAGATGACTATTATTTTTGGTGTGTGTGTTTGTATAGGATGACTATACAAAAGGTTGCAAGTGTCCACCTAGGCTCAAAGGTGATAAACTTCACTCTTGTGAAGGTGATTGTTGTTATATGTATGGTTTAGTCATATAAGGTCTCTTGTGAATGACGAATGAATGCCAAAGAATTCACCACTTAAATAGCTACTTCTGGTAATGAATTATTGCAGAATGTTCATTTTGTACATACTAATGAATCATGCAAATAACTATTTCAAAAAACTTATTTTCCTCCTTTATTGTGTTATGACTATGTTGTAGATGTGGATGAGTGCAAAGAGAAATTGGCTTGCTTGTGTTTAGGGTGCAAATGCAAAAATACCTATGGGAGTTATGAGTGCAGCTACAATGGTGGTTTGTTCTGCATATGAGAAAATGATATGTGTGTTGGTGGGGTTATTTTACATATTTAATATCATGTATGCCATTTTTAAACCCTTGATTTGCTAAATGAGTTGTTTTCTATAGAATCATTTAAGAGATGAAACTTAATGTAAAGGTTTACATTAGCTAATGAATAACATTCATTGGACTTGGTGATTATGGTGATTGTGTTATAGATATTATTATCAAAAGTAGCCATCATGATTTGAGATAATAATTAAAGGATTGTATTATTTGCTTTAGCCTTTCTAAGATTCTCTATGACAGTTTCATTATTTATTACTCTTTTTCATCACTTGTACATGTAAGTAAATATGGCACTACAGTAATCAATGGGTGCTTTGCTTGGATGTTAATTTTTATTGTGGTTGCTACTGGTGGGGGATATGCATTTTACAAGTATAGAATCTAATACGTTTGGTTATAGAAATGTTGTTTTGTCCTTTAACTTATGACTTTTATAAGAAATCTATGGCATAGATATAGGTAAGAAGCATTCATATCAAACCTTTTGTTCAAGTGACATTCAGCTGAACTTTAGTTCAAAATTTAGAACTTGAGGGAGATTTGGCTTCACTTAGATCTAGAACTAAGTGTTTAGTTCAAAGTACTTGTGTTCTCTTGATATTACATTTGATTCAATGGTCATACACATTGATGCCATATTTGGATAGTTGGATAGTTGATATATTATCGAAGACATGTTCTTTTTCTTCTTTTTTTTGTTTGTTTTGAAATCTTGTTATTAAGAAATATTTTAACATAGGAATCCTGAAATTAACATGGTGATTTTTATTTCCCCTTTGTCAATATTGTGTAAAGCTATATGGATTCTAAGATATGTTCAATTATGGCTTAGTAGATTCCTTTAGATAATTAACCAGGGATCAGAAGGACTTCATTCTTGGTTATTGACCTTGCATCTTCTTGACAAAAAGAGATTTAAGGAGTTCATTAATATACATAAACAAGATATTTACAACTAGACCTTGGACTTAGCTTACTTTACATCAATAGCATTACTTCCATTGATACATGTATGAATCATTTATTGGTTTCATATACCTTGTCAAGATGATAATGAATTGTGAGAAGATGATGCATCTGGTGCATTAGCAAAGCTAATACAATTGAAAATTAAGCCATAGCTTTAAAACCATGATAAAAGCAGTTTTCCATTACTTATTGTAACTTTTTTTCTTTTATGATATGTTAGATTATCAATCATGATTTTTCATATTCACTCTCTCAAATTGTTGTTACATTGCTCTTAGAGTAAATATGACTTTATTGAGTTATGAACCATTTGCCTCCATCTTTTGAGAAAAAAAATGATATTTTGTAAAACAAAGGTTAAGAAAATATGGACCTCACTAATTCACACACCTCACAAATGTTTAAATCACTCCACTCATGTTTGCACTCATAATTAGGCTTTTTCCTTCTATTGTGCTCACAAACGTACTTGCCTTTTACTACTCTAGTCCTCTCCTTAAAGTCTTATAAGAACTAAAGAGACAAACCTTGGAGTTTTACAAAATTTAGCACTTAATCACACAACACTCAAACACTAAAATGTGGCATGAGCTAACAAGAAATAGGAGTAAGGAATGTATAAAGGAACACAAGAGAAATAGGCAATACACTTGTAAAAAGTTTCAGCTAGCAAGGGAATTTTAGTGCAAAATTGAAAAAATGCAAGGGGATTCAATAACTTGTAGAGGAAATTATCAAGTAATTTCTTGTATCAAAGACTTCAAGGCCTTACTCAAGGATCCAAGAGTGTTGAAGGCTATCACAAAGAGATGGAGATGGTAATGATAAGGACTAATGTAGAGAAGGATAGGAAGGCTACTATGGCTCGATTCCTCCATGGTCTAAATCAAGACATTGCCAATGTAGTTGACCTATAACACTATATGGAGCTTAAGGATACGGTACATATGGCAATAAAGGTGGAAAGACAACTCAAGAGAAGGATTTCTTCCAAGTACACTCATCAATCAAGTTCTTCGCGGAAGTTTAGTTGGGACAAGAAACAAGAGCAAAAAGACTTCAAGACCTATAAGAAACCCACAACTAAAAATTCCTTAAAAGATAAAGTGAAAGATTCATGAGGCAAAGGCAAGTTAGAGGTGCCCCAAAAGCAAAGAAACATCAAGTACTTTAGGTGCTTGGGTCACAACCATTATGCCTTTAAGTATCCTAATAGAAGAGCCATGATATAGACAGGTAATGGAGAGGTTGAATTGGTTTGTGAACAAGAAAAAGAGGAAGAAAAGTCCAACTTAAGTAGTGAAGAGAGCAATGATTTGTTAGAAGTGACGGTTGAAGAAGAGGCACTATTTGTGAGGAGAGCTTTGAATGCCCAAGCTAAAAAGGAAAGTGAAGAGCAAAAGGAGAATATTTTCCACACTAGATGACATGTTCAAAGAAAGGTTTGCAATATGATTATAGATGGGGGAAGTTAGTGTGAAAATAGGAAACCAAGCTAAGGCTCATCAAGAGGTTGTGCATTTACTAAGGGGACACTCAACAAAGACCTAAAGCAAGGAGGATGAAAAGGGCTTTCAAGGGCCATGCCATCAAATGTTGCCATATCCTTGCTTTGTCACACATTTTGGAGCTCACATTAGGAGCTAGGACTTAGAGGTTCAAGGGAATCCATTTGAGAGATCATCTGGGCTTTATTTTTGGGATAGCCATTATTGGCCGTTCGGACATCAAAATGGTTAGCCCCTTAGTTCATTTTTGACCATATATTGGGCTATTATTTTGTGTTATTTTTTAGACCATCTTTGAGACCCTTTTGATATTATTTTAAGGCTATTTGATCCTTTGTATTTTTGTAATTTGGTGGTTGACTTTTGGATCAATATTTTGGCTAGTTTTGGTGGCTTGTTTGATGCCACCCTTAGAGTCTTTTTGTGGCTGATTGTGTTGGCCTTATTTTGGTCTAAAACTTCTTTATTTGTTTAGCAAGTTTGTATATTTGTTTGTTGGGCTTTTGTAGGACTTTAATCTAGCCCATTTTGAGCCTAGTTGCTAATAGGGAAGGCATGTTTACCTCACCATTCATATTTGATCAATTTAGAAATTGATTAGTATTTCTTCTTATGAGAGTTCCTCTCCTAGATTTCTTGAATGAACTAGAGACTTATCAAAAAGCTTGCTTTTTGTGGCATTTAATTTTATCACTTATTACTCTCCTCCTACCTTTCTAGAGTGTGGCATGAACACCCTTCATTTTCCTTTCATTTTTGGTGCTGAATTCTTGCTAAATTAAAGTAGGTCCATAGGCATCACCATGCGAGATCACATTAGTTTGGTATTAGAGTTTGGGCTCTTCCAATGTAGGTGATATCTCTATATTTTTTTCTTGTTTATGCTTCCATTTTCCTTCACTTTTCTTGTTGTGTTCTCCTAAATTTTCTTGTACATTTTTTTGCTAGATTTCTTGTTCAATTTCCATCCAAATTGCTTATTATTTATTGTTACAATTCTCTGTCAATCTGCCTAGCTCTTGCTTCAATTGTTTTCTTGTTTTTGCCTCAATTTTGTGTAGAATTTTTTTTTTGATCTTTGTGCACATTAAGTGTTTATCTTAGCTTTATGTGACAACAATTTCTTAGCTCATTTTATTTCATTTCTATTTCATTTCCTTGTTTGTCTTGTTGAAGGTTCTACTAAAATTTTTGTAGAATTTTCATCTTGTTCTTGGTTGCATTTCAAATCTTTGTTGATTTGTTTAGGTGTCCTTTACTTTGTTTTTGTGTGTCAATTGGTGTTAGACTAAATTGCACTTTATTTTAGTGTGGTTTGGTGCCATTTTTCATGAATTACATCAAGTTTTGCTTGTTGTCCCCTATTTTCCTTACTTTGGCTAAAAGTTTATGTTCAATTTGCTCCAAAATTTTTGCTACAGTCCTAGTTTATTTATGATTGTGTTTTGCACCAAAATTATCTTCATTGTGATTACACTTATTTGGTAGTTGATTTAGGGCAATTGTGGTTGACTTAATTGTTTATGGTAGCTCAAAATTCTTGGAAACTAATGCTGAAAATTCTGGACAGTACATAACTTGTTGAGAAAAAAAAACATGAGAAAGAAAAGAAGAGAATAGTGGAAAAACAAAAACAAAATAAAAGCATGAAAGCAAAATAAAATTTTGAAAGAGCAAAAACAAAAGAAAAGAACACATGTGAAGAAAAACACAAAGAATCAAGGGAAAGAGAAAAATAAAAAGTTCTAAAAAGAAGAACAAGTGCTTCCTAACAAAAGAAAAAATTTCTGCATCTTTTTAAGCTACATTCAAGCCAAAATACTTTACTGCTTTGAGTCAAATTCCATTGTATTCAACTTGAATATGTTTTTGTTGGATTGCATGATCAATATGCTAGCTTAGAAATCAATTCAAGTTGTATTTACTTGACATTTTCCTTTGTTTTTCATTTCATTCCCCTAAAATTTTTTTGCCTTACTAATGGAAACTCAAGGGAGCATCAAGGGCTTTTCGATGAGCAAAATATGTCCTTATTTATCTCTCACACTTTACCTCTTAGAATGTTAATCAAATTTAATTTAGTGAATTGGCCTTATTTTATGATTTGGTCATCATTTTGAGCTTAATTGAATTAATTGCTTAATGATGGAGTTTTAGCATTATTTTAGGTTTTGGGTTATAACTTAAGCTCTAGATGTTGGAATAGGTTTATCTTTATTTGATTAGAAAGCTAAGAGAAAGCTATACAACTTTTATGTTGAGGCTAGAGCCCAAATCTACCATTTTTAGTCTCAAAATTTACCATCAATTTATCCTAGAGTTTTTGTCCAAAATTGATCTTGTTATAATGTTTAGGCTATTATTTTGTGTTATGTTATGAGACACCTTTGAGATCTATTTGGCTTTGTTTTGGGGCTATTTGACCATCTTATTTTCCTTATTTTTCTGGGTGAATTAAGACTTGAGCTTGTCTTACTTTTGCGCTATGTTCTAGGTAATATTTTTGGCTAGATGTTATATGTTTTGACCAGCTTGTTTGGCTAATTAGTTGGCCATGTCTTGGACCTGATTAGCTTGTTTATTTAGTTATTTGGATGGGTGTTTAGTTTGCCTTATTTAGACTTGTAACCCAGCCCATAATTGAGTCTAATTGCTTTGAGGAAAGGCATGTTTCTTTCATAATTCATATTTGATGAATTGAGAATTGAAGAGTGTTTCTTCTTGAGAGCTTCCTCTTCTAGGGTTCTTAATAGAACTTAAGACTTATCGAAGAGATTACTAGTTGTGGTGCCTAATTTTATCACTTATCACTCTTCTTCTTCCTTTCTAGAGTGTGACATAAATATTATTCTTTTTCTTTTCAATTTTGGTACTCAGTTTGCTGAAATGGGGATAGATCCATGGGCATCTCTATGGGGGATCATATCACTTACCCCTAGAAATTCTAGTTTGGCTGAAACTTGCTTGTCTTGTGCTGTCTAATTCATGTGCTTTCCTTTTTCCTTCCTTATTCCTTATTCTTGTTAGTTCATGCCACATTTTTAGTAATTTGAGTGTTATGTAATATTGAGTGCTACATTTTGTAAACTCTAAGTTTTGTTTTTTTTAGTTCTTATAAAACTTAAAAGAGAGGACTAGAATGGTAAAAGACAAGAGTGTTGTGAGCACAATAGAGAGAAAAAGCCTACTTGTGTGAACAAACACGAGTAGAGTGATCTAAACACTTGTGAGGGTGTGAATTTGTGTGGTCCATATATTTCCTAATATTTGTTTTGTAGAATTTTGCTTGTTCAAAAGATGGAAAATAATGGATCACAACTTAATGAAGTCATGTTCACTCTTAGTGCAATGCAACAACAATTTGAAAAAGTGAATGTGAAACTTGATGGGCTTGGAAAAAGAATCACCAATATAGAATATAATAGATATTCTCAAGATAGAAGAGCTCGAAGAACACTTGACCAATAAGGAATTAATGAAGGAGATTTGAGACATGAAAGACAAGAAGAAGAGCTATCCACTTTTCATTATGAAACTGAAAGAAATGAAATAAGAAAGGATAGAAGACAAGAGATACCAAGAAGAGAAACAGTGAATTCAAGCTTACAAAATATTAAGAGGAGAATTCCATCTTTTCAGGACAAAAATGATCTAGAAGCCTACCTTGAATGGAAAAAGAAAGTGAAGCTAGTGTCACAACTATTTGAAAGAAAAGAAGATGAAATTAACGATTATAGAATTCATAGATTATGCTATCATTTGGTGGGATCAACTTGTGCAAAGTAGAAGAAGGAGTCTTGAGAGAGCCATGTCTACTAGGGAAGAATTGAAGAAAATTATGAGGAAAAGATTTGTCCTTTCACATTATTATAGAGAATTGTAACAAAGGCTTCAATGTCTTAATGAAGGGTCCAAGTGTGTTGAAGACTATGACAAGGAGATGGAGGTAACAATGGTAAGGGTAAATGTGGTGGAGGATAGAGAGCCCACTATGACATGGTTTCTCTATGGGTTGAACTGTGACATTGCCAATATAGTTGAGCTACAACATTATGTGGAGTTTGAGGAAAGACAAATCAAGAGAAGAGTTTTTCCAAGGACACTCATTAACCAAGTTCCTCTTAGAAGTCTAATGGGACAAAAGACAAGAGCAAAAAGACTTCAAGACCTATAAGAAGCCCCAAGCCAAAAGTTCATCAAAAGCCAAAGTAGAAGATTTAAGAGGCAAAGGCAAGTTAGAGGTGCCTAAAAAACAAAGAAACATCAAGTATTTGGGTCATGACCATCATGCTTTTAAGTGTGCTAACAAAAGGGTCATGATATTGAAAGGCAATAGAGAGGTAGAGTGAGCTAGTAAGCATGAAAGGAAGGAAGAAACCAAATCTAGTAGTGGAGAGAGCATTAAATTGCATGAAATGGAGGTTAAAGGAGAGGCACTAGTTGTAAGGGGAGCTTTGAATGCCTAAGTTAAGGAGAGAAATGCAGAATAAAGGGAGAAAATTTTCCACACTAGATGCCATGTTTAAAGAAAAGTTTGCAATGTGATTGTAGATAGGGGAAGTTATGGAAATGTTGCTAGCACAATCATGGTTGAAAAATTATCTTTGCTACCCTAGATTATCCCACTCTTTACAAGTTTCAGTGGTTGAATGAAAGTGGAGAGATAAAGTTAATAAAAAAGTGCTAGTTTCATTCTCTATAGGGAGGTATAAAGATGAAGTGTTGTGTGATGTTATGTCAATGCAAGCTAACATTTGATACTTAGGAGGCCATGGTAATTTGACTACCAAGTCACCCATGATAGCTTTATCAACTAGTATAACTTTAAGATGGACAATAAAACCTTGACTCTTGTACCTCTTACCCTCAAGCAAATTTTAGAGGATCAAAAGACAAGAGAAAAGTAAAGAAAAAGAGAGAAAGAGTGGTCAAAGAAAGCTGAGAGAAAGTGAAAAACAAGAAAAAAGAAAGTGGAGTACATTTTCCAACACTAGTGAAGTGAGGCAAGCATCTTATGCCCATAGACCTATGCTTGGTCTTGCTTGCAAAGGAGCTTATTTGAATTTTAATCACGAAACTCATATTTTTCCTAGTGTTTATGAGTTAGTTTTGTAGGATTATGACAATGTGTTCCCAAGAGTGTTCCTCATAACTTGTTACAATCAAGAGGAGTAGACTAATATGCCCAATAAGTGAAAAAAGTGTTTGAATTGGGGTGACTCCAATATTGGTGCCAACTTTAATATTTCTAACCTTTTTCCTTTTGATATAAGTTTTGATTCAAGGTTGAATTATCTTAAGGAGGGAGGGAGTGATGTGAAAATGAGAGATGAAGCTAAGGCTTACCAAGAGGTTATGCATCTACCAAAAGGACACTCTATAAAAAGCCAAGGCAAGAGGGATGAAAGGGCTTTCAAGGGCCATGTCATTAAATGTTGCCATATCCTTGCTTTATCACATATTTTGGAGTTCACATGAAGAGGTAGTACTTAGAGGTTCAGGGGTCATTTACTTGGTAGCTTTGTCATCCACTTAAGGGATGAGTTAGGGGTCATTTTTGGGATAACCATTACTAGCATTTTGGCTAGCAACATGGCTGGTCCTTTAGTTCATCTTTGAGCATGTATTGGGCTACTATTTTGTGTTATTTTATGGGTGACCTTTGAGACCTTTTGGCATTATTTTGGGGTAGTTTGATCTTGTATATTTTTGTAATTTGGTGGTTAACTTTAGTACCAATATTTTGGTCAATTTTGGTGGGCAGTTTGATGCCATCCTTGGAGTCTTTTAGTGGCTGCTTGTGTTGACCTTATTTTAGTCTATGTCAGATCCCTTTAAGAGTGGTTAAAAAGGTTAAAATGCAAAAATAATTGGATCTTGCCCTTTTCTCTTTGGGGAATTTACATACACCTTTTAAAAAACTTAATTGAATTGATTTAACTAAAATTTTTAGCGCAGGTAAATTTGTTTAAGATTAAGATGAATTAGCTTACAAAATGAATCAACAATGTAGCAGAAATAATGATGCAGTAAATAACATTACAGAAACTAGAATTGCAGATTGCAGAAACCAAAATTGTGCAGTAATGTAAAATACAGGAGACACAGATTTTTAAAGTGGTTCAACTTGAATTGAAACCGTAGTTCAAGTCTGCTCTACTTGATCTTTCATTAATAAAAAAACCTATTTAATTAATCAAAAAATCATCAGGATTACTGGGCTCCTGAACTGCTAGTTTTACAATACACACATAAGAAATTAATAGGCTTCTTGCTAACCTAGAAGAATTGGAACAGGCTCTTCTAAACCTAAACCACAAGAATTAAATAGGGATCTTGCTAACTAAGAAGAATTACAACTAGAAACCAGATTTCTAACACCAGAAATCTAAAACAAAATAATAGAGATAAAAGTAAGAATACAAACCCAGAGTTTGAGATGAAAATCTCAAACAAAACTATGTGAATTTCTTCAATTGAGCCCCAAGATCTTTGAATTAATGAAAACTAGAAAGATAGAGGTAGAAGAGATGATGGAAAGGTTTTTTGCACTTAAATGATATGAAAAATTGTGTGAAAAGCATATATATATATATATATATAGAAGGTAGTTAGGCCAAAATAACTGCCATAACCATCTGTAATAGAAAAATGATTTTTCAATTTATGCATCGATGTGAAATCGATATATAATGTGTTATTTGAAGACTGTACATCGATTATAACATCAAAGCGACCATGTTTCCAAACCTTCGATAAGAAATTTTATTTGATACATTGAAGTGACTTCGATTTGACTATGAAGTTTTTTCACAATTCTTTAGTACATCGATGTCACATTGAAGTATGATGTAAAATTTTCTTTTAAAATGAATTTTCTCACTTCATTGCTTTCTTCAAGTGGTTTAAAAACTACCTCATTTTGAAAATCATTTTAAGAAAAAATAATTGGAGCTAAATTGTGAGAAATTCACTTACAAAAGATCCTATAAAAAGAAAATAAAATCCTAATACTAATGTAAATTTTTGATCAACCTTTGATGAACTTTGAACCTGCACATACTCAACATACAATTAAAGCTCATAATCATAAAATGATATGATCAAAATTATTTTTATCATCAAAATAAAAGATAGTCTAGCTGACTAGGTTAACAGTCTACAACATATTTATTTGTTTGACTAGTTTATATGTTTGTTAGGATTGGTAGGACTTCAATCTAGCCCATTATTGAGTCTAATTGCTAATAGGCAAGGCATATTTCCCTATCCATTCAAATTTGATTAATTTAGAAATTGAAGAGTATTTCTTCTTGTAAGAGTTCCTCTCATAGGGTTCTTGAAAGAACTATAGACTTATCAAGGAGCTTGCTCTTTGTGGCATCTAATTTTATCACTTATCCTACCTTTCTAGAGTATGGCATGAATACTCTTCATTTTCCTTTTAATTTTGGCGCTAAATTCTTGCTGAATTGGAGTAGGCCCATGGGTATTTCCATGGTAGATCATATCAAAAGTTATGCTAATGTTTCTAGTACAATCATGGTTGAAAAATTAGCTTTACCTACCCTAAATCATCCCATGCCTTACAAGCTTCAATGGGTGAATGAAAGGGAAGAGGTAAAGGTAACAAAATAAGTGCTAGTTTCATTTTCTATAGGGTGGTATCAAGATGGAGTGTCGTGTTAGGCTATTCCAATACAAGCCGACCATTTGTTGCTTGGAACATCTTGGCAATTTGACCAACATGTCATACATGATGGCTTCCTAAACTGATATAATATCATGAAGGACAACAAAACTATTACTTTGTACCCCTCACCCTAAGTAAATTTTGAAAGATCAAATGAAAAGGAAGAAAAATAAAGGAAAGGAGAGTGAAAAAAAAAAAGAGAGAAAGAGTAGTAAAAGAGAGTTAAGAGAAAGTGAAAAACTAGAAAAAAAGAAAAAGAAAAAGAGAAGTGGAGTGTATTTGTCAAGCTTAGTGATGTTAGATAAGCTTTGTATTGTAATCAACCTATACTAGTTCTTGTGTGCAAAGGTGCTATTTTGAATGATAAACATGAAACTAATAATTTGTTTAGTGTCATTGCCTCTATTTTATAGGAATACCAAGAGGTGTTCCCCAAGGAAGTACCCTATGATTTGCCATCATCAAGAGGGATTAAGCACCAAATTGATTTTATTCCTAGAGTCTTTATTCCTAATTGGCTAGCCTATAGAACAAATCCTAAAGCGGCCAAAATGATTCAAAGACAAGTGGAAGAGCTCATGGCAAAAAGCTATATTCTAGAGAGCATGAACCTTTATGCTATTCTAGTTTTGCTTGTGCCTAAGAAGGATAGCTCTTGAAGAATGCATGTTGATTACCAACCAATTAACAAAATAATTATAAAGTATAGACATTTTATTCCAAGGCTTGATGACATGTTAGATGAAATACATGGCTCTTGTGTTTTCTCTGAAATTGATTTTGTTAACCTTAAGGGAGATTGTTAGCCTTAAAAGAGATTATTACCCTCTAATGAGTTTTGTTAAACCCTAAATTTATTTTGATG
>JANHAO010009564.1:0-18291 GCA_026873985.1 Saraca asoca
CCCTATGATTTGTCTATGAATGCATTGTATCAAATTGTAATATTTATTGTACTATACTTGTAATTGAGTTCTGGATGCCCAGTAGATTATTTTTGTTCAGTCTGGGCCACTATTTATATATGTATTTATCTGTAAATTGTCTATCAGGTTCTGATGAAATAAAGCCTTGAGCCTCGGTGTCCAAATTATAGGGGAGACTCTGCCGAATTTTCGACAGGAATAAAAGAAAATTAAGGGTCAAAATGTACAGTAGGCTTGTAGGAGGCCTCCTACGGGCGACCTTCTACGCCGGTCACAGACCTAGGAATTGGGTCGTGATAGATTCCCTATAAGTAGAGGAACCAAGAAGAGTTCTGTGCTTATCACAATGAAGTTAGCCATGGCGCTTCGAATTGCCGAGGCCTTTAGGGATACAATTAAGGACTTGATCAAAAGAGGCTGCTCAAGGGAGTATGTGATATGACCTGCGAGGCAGTGATCTCAGAGTCTTTAGCAAGATCTTGATCAAGAGCCTGTGGGCTTAGTTAGAATTATACATTGATAATGTATCTTGAGTTTAAAAGTTAATGTAAACACTCCCTTTTGTCCCAGTTCAAAGAAACCTATTTGCCATTTGGCTTGAAACTTTGGCAACTCTTCATCATTTCTCTCTAATTTGGCTTTTGCTATCAAGTGTTCGTAATCCTCGTAACTCGCATATGGTTAACTCTTTCAAGCAATAAAACAAATTCATTAACCAGTTGAGCTGTGGGCTCACTGAAGCGTGGAGACACTCAAAATAAACTCATTAACTAGTTGAGCTATGGCCTTGCTGAGGCATGGAGATACTCAAAACAAACTCATTAACTAGTTGAGCTGTGGGCTTGTTGAGGCGTGGAGACACTTAAAATAAACTCATTAACCAATTGAACTACGGGCTTGCTGAGGTGTGGAGATGCCCAAAAGAAACTCATTAACTAGTTGAGCTATGGGCTTGTTGAGGTATGAAGATGCTCAAAAGAAACTCATTAACCAGTTGAGCTATGGGCTCGCTAAGGCATGGAAACGCTCAAAATAAACTCATTAACCAGTTGAGTTCGGGCTCACTGAGGCATGGAGATGCTTATAATAAACTCATTAACCAGTTGAGTTATAGGCTTGCTGAGGCGTGGAGACACTCAAAACATACTCATTATGCAACTATGACCTTTGGTCCAGTTGAAGTGTGGAAATGCTCAAAATAAATGTAACTCCAGCAAAGCTACGTGCTCGCTGACACACAGAGGCGCTAAAAAATAAACTCATTTGTTTTAGCAAAGAAGTTGTCGATATAAATTAAGATTTATGTAGGTAGCGGTGCATTGCAGTGCAATCTATAAGGCATAACTTTTGTCCAGCCAGGTTCGCAGCTCTCATGTGACCTACCTGAGCGTTATTCACTCACAGCTCACCAATATCTGAACCTATCAACAAATTGAAGTGCGGCTGATTGGCTATCTTAATATTTCACTCAAATGCAATTTGCAAGGATCTGTACAACCACTTATATGAGCAGAATATTCAACATAATGCAACACTCACAAAGAGTTCATTCATTAAGAAACCTCGAAGAGGTGGGTTTACATTAGAAGGTTTAAAGTACATCAAAATACAATGCCTACAGCTACCGCTTACAGGAGAGAAGACTGGTCTTCAGAAGCTAAATCTCGACCAACAGGAGGACTGGAGGGCTCACTGAATCTCCAATTTTCTTCTTCCAAGCAGCCTCATCAATTGAAAGCTCCTCCTCAGCCTCACCCTTAGGATTGAGAATTTGAAAAGTGTTAGAGGATGCAACTAGGAGGGATGTGTCTCACGGTGAAATTGTGAGGAAGTAATCCAAGGTCAGCATAAGACTTCCCCACAACCAAGAAAAAAAGCTATCCATGGGAGTCACATGCAGTAGGCTATTCATGCCTCTTAATCCCTTGCAGTAGGCTATGCATACCTCAAAGTTCTTCATTGAAAGCCAAACCACCAAAAACATGGGGGGCTTATTTAAGGCACCCATCAAGCTCTTCTATGGAGAAAGAAGGAGGCTATTAGGCTTTAAATAGACTAGCTCGGTCTCTTGAAAAATTCAGAGTGTTGTATACAGAAATCAACCTTGCATGGATGAGTCCCTAAGGCAACGAAGACCAAGTCACACGCTTTGACGTAGGACCTTTAGCAGGTCTCGCTTTGCTTGTCAGAGAGCGGCCTCACATGGACGAGTCCCCGGGGTAATGAAGACCAAGTGACACGCTTTAACGTAAGACCTTTAGCAGGTCTCACTTCGCTTGTTAGGGAGCGGCCTCGCATGGACGAGTCCCCGAGGTAACAAAGACCAAGTCACATGCTTTGACGTAAGACCTTCAGCAGGTCTCGCTTCACTCGTCAGAGAGTGGCAACAGCAAAGCGATCCTAAGTGCTTACCCGAACCTCGCTCATCATAGCATAACAACACTGCGAGGGGATTTGGATGACTCGCGAAGTAACCTCCCCTTACGAGGAAGCAATCCAGCGAAGAAATCACATGGGTAGCTCCCATGATGACTCTAAGTCAGGATCAGGTTTAGGCCTACCGCCAACCTAGGAAGACCACTTTGCAGCCTACGTTCGCAATGACTGATTTATAGTCTTTTCATTGTCTTTTTCATTTAATGATTGATGTAATACAACTGTAACTTGTAATTAATGCATGTTACCCCTCCTTCCTTTATAAATAGGATTACATTGTTAGCAAGGGAGGAGGAGGCCAGTTCTTGTAAGCAGAAACTCTACAATCCACTTTATATCAATAAAATCTCTGCCGTGGACGTAGGGTCCAGTGCCACCCAAATTTTGCCGAACCACGTTAAACTGGTTATCTTCTTCCTCTTTCATCCTCTCAGTCCTCTGTCTTTTGCACTTCAGGAGCAGTATCGGTTCCCGAACTCTTCCCCATTGACTGAAGTTTGGGTCATCTATACAGAGCAGATTTTATCGTCAACATTTTGGCACCATCTGTGGGGATCCGTCTATTTTCTGAAGTTTCTACTGTAGCCTAATCATGGCTAGAGGAAGAACAACTCAGAGTTCCACAGCTCCAGCTTCTCAGCAGCACACTGCTGTGCTTGAAACTCAAGAGGCGCAAACACCCAACCAGTCCTGATTAGCACTCAAAAACACAGTCAAAGAATTGGTTGAGGCTATCAAAGTACTTGCTTAGGCACAAGCACAAAATGCCCAAAGACATGAAGAAGTCATGGCTCAACTCCAGCATCTTTGTGAGGAAGCTCAGAGAGAAGTCCGCGATGATCACGATAGTCATTGACCGGGGGGCTAGTAGTGAGCGAAAAGCTCTGTCCCTCATCATGAAGGACATCAACCGGCGATGGAAGAAGTTCTCCAGAGGCTGAAATAGCTAGAAGAGTGCCTTCAACGTCAAAGTGACCAGCCTCGCTATGAGGAGACCTCATCATTTTTTGTGGAGATTGAGAAGCAACCTCCCCCGCAGAAGATAAAAGTGCCCGCCATCCTGCTGTATGATGGGAATAGTGACCCAAGCGATCACCTGGATGCGTTCAATATTCAAATGGACCTCCAGACGATAGAACCCTCGATGAAGTGCCGTGTCTTTCCCACCACACTAGGGGCCACACCTCACGCTTGGCTCAGACACCTCCCCGCACGTAGCATCGGCGGTTGGGAGGATTGCCAGAGGAAATTTGTTGACCAATATCGGGCACTCAAGAAGCAACTCGTGCCTCCATGCCATCTTGTGATGATTTTCCAGCACAAGGACGAGTTGTTCAAACACTATTTGGCCCGGTTCAGGCACAAAGCTAATTCCGTGGGAAATCCCTCGGAGGAAAGCATTCTGACAGCTATCTCAGTGGGACTTTGTAAGGAAGACAAGTTGTACATAAACCTTTACAAGTCTCTCGCTCGAGATCTCGTTGAATTCTACGATCGGGAAATCAAGCAAATAAGATGGGAGACAACCTTCGGAATGGAGGATCCCAAGCATCAATGGGGCCTTAGTGGTCCCTTTGCGAGCAAGAAGAGGGGTAACAAGAGTCATGATAACCCCACTCCTCATCTCACAAAGAAGGTAAAATTCTAGCAGCCCGAAGACCGCTTTAAAAACTATAGCATCCTGTTAGACACGTAGGACAGAATCTTTGTCGCTGAAAGGCATAATGAGGACTTCTAAAGGCCTAGGCCAATGAGGGTACCCGTTAAGCCTAGAGACCAGAGCAGATTTTGCACTTATCACAATTGGACACACCACCTCCGGATGCCATGCTCTAAAAACTGCCATAGAAAGCCTCATCAGAAGGGGTCGGTTACAAGAATACGTGATAGGATCCTCTGGATAACGTGCTCGACAGGCTCAGTGAGTTATCACCCAAGAGCCTGAGCCCTCCATCAGAACTATATTCTGACCTTATAACACTTGTTTACTAATTGTACCAACTATGGTATCTTGGAGTTAATGAAAGACACTGATTGGCCAAATATTATCGAGTCAGAGGGTTCTCACTCAACCTTTGCATCATCGCTACAGCGGACGATTTTCACCCCGCTACAGCTTACTCACTTCAGCGAATGGTTTTCACCTTGCTACAGTGCCATTTTATAAAATTGCTACAGCAGATGGTTTTCACCCCGTTACAGCTTATTTGAATGGTCTTCACCTCGCTACAACATCGCTCTACCAATGTTATCCTAAGCAAATGAGTTTCACCAAACAAAACAAAATCGAGAGTGAGATAGCCCTTGAGCCTACCTCGCAATGCCCAAGGGTGAGACGGCCCTTGTGCCTACCTCGAGGCTTCGAAAACAAAAACAAAATCGAGGGTGAGACAACCCTTGAGCCTACCTCACAACGCTCGAGGGTGAGACGGCCCTTGAGCCTACCTCGCAATGCCTGAGGGTGAGACGGCCCTTGTGCCTATCTCGAGGCTTTGAAAACTTAAACAAAATAAAAAACTCAGTGAATGGTTTTTACCTCGCTGCCATGAAAACTTCGACAAACAAAATAAAATCATAACCACCATGGCACAAAGAAACTGAAACAAAATCATTGTAACTTTTGCACGAATTTCCTACAGCTCTCATGTGGACGAATTTCCCGCAGCTCTCATATGGACAGATCTCTTATATCTTGGACGGGATCTCTCAGGCGCAGCTCACATACAACTCCCGATCTGCAAAGCAAACCAAGAGTTGGGGGGCTAATGTTGTATATGAAAATCGACCTCGCATGGACGGGTCCTCGAGGCAATGAAGACCAAGCCACACACTTTGACGTAAGACCTTTAGTAGGTTTGGCTTCACTCGTCAGAGAGTGGCCTCGTATGGACGAGTCCCCGAGGCAACGAAGACCAAGTCACATGTTTTGACGTAAGACCTTCAGTAGGTCTTGCTTCACTCATCAGAGAGTGGTAACATCGAAGTGATCCTAAGCACCTTCTTGAACCTCACTCGTCACAACATAGTAATGCTGCGAGGGGATTCGGATGACTCACAAAGTAACCTCCCCTTACGAGGAAGCAATCCAGCAAAGAAATCGTACGAACAACTCCCACGATGACTCCAAGTCAAGATCAGGTTCAAGCCTACCGCCAACCTAGGAAGACCACTTTGCAGCCTACGTTTGGCAATGACTGATTTACAGTCTTTTCATTGTCTTTTTCATTTAATGATTGATGTAATACAACTGTAGCTTGTAATTAATATATGTTACCCCTCCTTCCTATATAAGTAGGATTACATTGTTAGCAAGAGAAGAGGAGGCCAGTTCTTGTAAGCAGAAACTTTGCAATCCACTTTATATCAATAAAATCTCCACCGTGGATGTAGGGTCCAGTACCGCTCGGATTTGGCCAAACCACGTTAAACTGGTTATCTTCTTCCTCTTTCATCCTCTTAGTCCTTTGTCTTTTTGCTTCAGGAGTAGTATCAGTTCTCGAACTCTTCCCTGTTGACTGAAGTTTGGGTCATCTATATGGGCCAGATTTCATCGTCAACACAGAGGATATCTGACTGCTTCTTATCAGATGGTTTAGGAAGAAATGAGACTGCCATACCAACGGCTAGGAACCATGCATAGGAAAAGCATGGCCAAAGGCAGATGAAGTGAAAGATTTGAGTTTAAAATGACAGCGCAACAGAGACTACAGGCAAAGATTTTAATTGCACAGTGAAATTTCAATTCCCAGTCCACGAAGTGGACTAAGAGTTGGGGGCTTATGTTATGGGCAAAATCCAACATCATGAAATAGGCTGGAGAAAGCCCCATAGTAGATTAAGTCTAAGGAAAAAGAGCCTAACTCGTTAGGCCACTATCTGCACAAGTAGTAGAACGAGGGAGAGTCCTAACTCACACTTCACTCACACCTTGCTATACGTGAGCTTGCATTGCTAAAGGTGAGCTCATGGAGTTTGTCTTTGCTAACCGAAGGTAGTAGCAACCCCAAGCCAGATACAACCCATGAAATGAGGCACTTCATCCAGACAAGAGCTCAGTGACGTGGAGTGCCAGACAGGTTTACATCAGCTTACAACTTCAGCAGACAAGAGGGGCCTACCTGCATAATGTAATCTGCAAGAGCCAGACTGTTTCGTATTGTCTTGTATATTTAATACTTGATGTAATAAATTTACAATATATAAAATTACTATTGTAGCCTCCTCTCTTTTATAAATAGGGAAGAGGAGATCATTGTAAAACAAGCAAAATTTGCTATACTGAAGCTATGTAAAAATTTACTCAGAAGTAATAACATTACCATAGACGTAGGGTCTAGTACTGTCTGAATTTGGCCAAACTATGTTGAAACTCTATGTTTTTAGTTGTTCTTCTTCTTCCTCTTGCCTTTCTATGTCTGTTTACAATATTTGTAACTAGATTGCAATTTGAGTCCCAGAGGAACCTCTTCAGTTGGCTGGATTTTGGAAGAACCAAAATCCACCGTCAACATGCATCTAGCTAGAATCCAACCAACCTTACCATAACATCCTTCATACACTCAAGGACCCACCATAATCTCTCAATCTGATCTAAAAATGAAAAAAGATCCACTGATGATCCGATCTTGAATAACAGGGAGGTTTAAGCTTTCAAAATTCTTAAAAGTAATTTCTGAAATTCATGGATATAGGTCCTGCAAGCGGTGTAGGGGATGGTTGTGCTTATGTTTCTGGCCTTTCATGTTGTTGCTTTTAAAGCCTTTGTTAGATCAATTCATTTATAAATTCATTTATAACTCTTTGTAGGTTTTTGGCCCAATTGGGGCGTCAAAAGTAGAAGGACCTATTAAAGCTCTAGAGGTAGAAGGAGTGACTGTCTCAGGTTGGAAAGCTTTTGGTTGCATTTCTTTGCATGCAACTCTGCCCTAGCCTCTAGCTCTACCTCTACCCTACCATAAGGTGATGGCTAAAGTGATGGTTCATGAAAAGCTCCCTTAGACGCTTCTTCAAAGTGGCATATAATCTAAGCTAAAGATCTAATCTTAGGTGGCATTTTCCCAATCATTAAAAGAAAGATTATTTTGAATAATATCTAGATGTATATACATAGAAATGGAAGGTTTAGGAATTGCAGAGATTTTCAACATATGTCTTGGAGTAGGTATCAACATATCCTTATTCAAGTTTCGTGCTCCCGGGTGCATTAACACGAACTCAGTATGTCTATCCCAATTTGGCTATTGGAGACTTCTATAAATGTACCTAAACTCCATACCATGCTCTAATACTAACTTTGTTACCCCCTAATTCTTGGCACATGATCGGCATAGAAAGTCACCTAAAGGTGGCCTTCTACCAGCCTAAACCATGCAGTAAACTCTTATTGCTATACACTTTCCTATGTGAAGAGTGATTTGACAATTTAAAACTATGCAAGATAAGGTGGAAAGGTAAAAACAACATTAACATATTTATTAAAATGTTTTATCATATTCCTAAAAGAAATTTGGTAGAGTCTCCCTTATTTTTTGGGCCCTAGCCCATAGGCTGGTGCAACAGTTGAAGGCTACATGCTTTATTCAAGGCCTACACAATCACACAAAATGCAACACAAAGCCTAGATACAATAATGTACACAATTCATTGGATAAATTTACATATATACATGGGGAGACTTGACCTAACCAACTACCAAAATATCACCATTAACATGTCTCTATGCTCTGCAAAAGTAGCCTACCCAATCAAGGAGTAGGCTTTGGTCCATATGGGTGAAGATGAGTAGCAAGGATAGGCTCAGACTCTAAAAAATATTTTAAAAAAATTGGAGTCAATTTATTAGAAACCCAGTAAGTGAATAATTGTCAAGGGATCATGACTTAAAATGCTAAGGGTTTAGAGGATTTTTTGGATTTTTCAATTTCAAATCTATCCATTAAAGGGAGAATAAAATGTCCATAGCCTGATTGTAGATTTAGGCAATGATTGACAAGAAATGAAGTATATGAATGATTGATACTAAAATAATTTCCAATTAGATACTTAAAATGGATTTGGCATGGGGAATCAAATGTTATAGACACTCCAATTTATGGGCATCATGGCAATGAACCATCTACATTAGAGTCCCATGAGAATTCAATTCAAAGGATGATAAATGATGTAATTGGAATCTCTAGAAACAACTTGCATGAACTTGACACACCACCAAAACCAATTGTTGAACATGAGGAGTTAAATCTAAATGTGGGTCAGAGTGAACAAACTTGGGAATTTTATAAGTTAGTTAGAGAAGGAAATCAAGAATTGTATGAAAGGTGCTCCAAGTATTCAAAACTCTCTTTCCTAGTCAAACTCTATCATATTAAGTGCTTGTGTGGGAATACTGATAAAGTAATGTCCATAATATTAGAATTGCTACATGATGCATTTGCTCATGCAAAGATCCTTGAATTTTTCTATAAGGTTTGGAAAATCATTGACAAGCTCAGACTCAACTACACAAAGATACATGCATGTTAAATGATTGCATGCTTTATTGGGGAGAGGATATAGATAGACAAGAGTGTAAGAGATGTCATACTTCTAGATAGAAACCAAAAGGCAACAATAATGGAAAGGTTACACCAAAAAGTAGAAAGCAGGGGAAGAAAACTCTTGTAAAATTGTTATGTTACTTTCCACTCAGGCCATGTTTGCAAACACTATTCATGTCATCTAAAATCATAGAGCACATAAAGTGGCATGCTGTGGGGAGTAATAATGATAACTTAATGAAACATCCAATGGATTCTAAAGCATGGAAAAGTTTGATTCATCAAACCCAGAATTTTCTTTAGATCCACGGAATGTGTGACTTGGCATTGCTAGTGATGGTTTCAACTCTTATGGGAATTTAAGCACCAATTATAGCATATGGCCAGTTATTTTAATCCCCTTACAACTTACCTTTCTATATATGTATGAAATAGGCCTATTTCATAGTCTTAATGATTATTCCAGGAAAGTGAATGCCTAGGAATGACATAGATGTCTACTCCAACTTCTTATCCAAATATTGCAAGAGTTATGGAATGATGGTGTGGAAACATATGATGCATCAACAAATAAAATGTTTAAAATGTGTGAAGCTCTAATATGGACAATTAGTGACTTTCCTTGTTTGAATGGAACACTCACACTAGCTTACCTTGCCTAATTTATAACTTTGACTTTAAGTCTCAATATCCTCCATATAGTAAGAAGTGGTGTTTTATGTGTCATCATCACTTTCTAGATGCATCTCATAGGTTTAGGTTTAATAAGTTTCAATTCAATGGAAACTTAGAGTTAAGAGAGCCACCAAAAATATTGTCTAGTTTTAACACTTTCAAATAGTTAGAAAATATTAATGTCATATTTGGAAAGGTGCCTGAGATGAAAGAAGCAAGTGAAATGCAACAATGGAAGAAGAAGAGTATATTTTTCTAACTTTCATATTAGGAGTTTAATTTGCTATGTCACAATCTTAATCTTATGCACATTGAGAAAAATATGTGTGATAATGTGATTTATACTTTGCTTGATGAATAAGAGAAGACAAAGCACTATCTTAATGCTCGTAAAGACCTACAAGCAATGAATGTATGATCATGACAAGATCTATGGCCTAATGAGAATGGGAAGTACCCTCCAGCACTTTTTGCAATGACAAATGCCTAAAAAGATGTATTTCTCCATAGATTGAAGCATGTGAAAGTACTTGATAGATGTTTGAGCAATATTTCAAGATGTATTGATTTAAGAATGTAAAAGTACTTGAACCATTTATAGCACAAGACTTTTAGATGTTCTTCTCTAATGATGTTGAAACCATAAGCCTTGCAAGAGAGCCTGTAGATGATGAAGCCATGGTTATGATAGATACAAGGGATAATATGGACCATGAAGAACAAAATAGCTAGAATTATAGCTGTGTAAGGATAGGCACTACATTTGTTTATTCTATAAACTAGTTTCAATATTTAATGTTGATCATTAGTTATATTTAATTTTAATTTTACTACTTGTCAGAATTATATTTCTACATGTCTTTTTAAAGTTTTTAACTTCTATCGTTGAATTTTTTGCAGTAATGCCACAAAGAAAGTGGTCTTAGAAACCTAAGCAAATCATGCCCTACATCACATGATCCACCATAACCTCTATCACATGCCTTTACAACAGCACAATATTGAGCCTCTTCAACCAAGTAGCATGAGCCACCAATGAATTCTTCACCATCCCAGTATGTGGCATCTGACTCTTCACAATCTTAGGAAAAAGGTAGTTGATAATAAACGATCCTAATAACCACTGATAGATCATCCACCACCTAGAGGTCACTGGAGAGTCATGGTTATATGTAAGTGCATCATTGATGGATAGTATTTATTGTATCTAATTATATTAATTAAACATTCATTTGCAAAATAGATTCTAAATGATGTTGAAAGATGGTCGATGTGAAGACAGCGGATGTATGGGAACTAAAGAACCAGAGATAATTATCCCTTTTGATGAGTATGGTGTGCCAACAAAAGATACTGCTGGCTTTTACAGGTAGATTCTGGGACAATTGGCTTATGAGCTTACTAACCTCCTAATCACTTATGTTGATTGGAGGAATGTTCCCAAGGCTTGGAAGAATGAAATATTCAATAACAAAATCAAGGTAGTAAAAAAATTGTGCATTTTATTTTATTTGACATCATACTCATTATATAAATGAACAAAAGTTGTTTTCTTTATTGAGATTTCACTTTGACATAGCAAATTCTGTTGCAAAGAGTTGGATACTTAAGAACTTAGGCATAAAGGGGAAGGACTTCAAGAGGAGGATATGGCATGATTTCAATGATTCTTCCTTGACTTTAGAGGAAATGTATGAAAAGGTCCTAGATGAGGTTCCTCAGGATCAATGGAGTAATTTGTTGACAAGAATAGTGAAGAGAAGTATAAGGTAATGTCTAATGTAAGTACACTATTTAATCAAGATGTATATGCAAATGCTGATAATAATGATTCCTTCTTATTATAGGATATATGTGTAGGAAAAATGCATAAAATCTTTAGAAGCAACTAGTTCCATACACAACTAACCCTAAAAGCTTTGCAAGGAAAAGGGTTAAATTGGTTTTCTTCCACACCTTCTTATTTAAGCACTGGTACATTATCTAAGTTGAGATTCACTATCTCAATTGATATATATTCTTATGTAGGTTAATAAGTTAGGTCATTGGGAAGAACAGAACTATGGTTTCATGTTCATAAGAAATCGAACGACACTTATGTCAATAAAGCAGCAAAAGATAAAGGGGTTAGTTTTTGCTTCATGTTTTATGCTATAGGAATTACACATTTGCAAATGTGTTAATATAGTGGATATTCTACTTTTGTAGGAGTAAATTGAGGAGACCTTGTCCCAAGACCCTTTTTTGCAATCTTAAACCATGTCACAGGATGATGCCATGGCAAAAGTCTTTAGGAAAGAGCACTCTGATTGGGTTCGAGGTTTAGGCTTTGGACCATCCCCTTCAAATGTGTTTGGAAAAGCTTCTTGGCATTTTAGTGGCATGTCATTTGATACTAGTAGTTCTAGTGTGCTAGAGATGCAAGCGAAAGTCCAAAGTTTGGAATCAGAGTTGACTTCTAAGCGTGAAAGATGACTGACTATGGAAGGTGCATTGGTATTAGTGTTTCAAAGAATGTTTAAGACAGTACCCAAAAGAAATTGCTAATTTGATAGCACATCCTCCGCCAGTAAATTTTTATTCTTCTCTTTACTTGTTAATGATGGATTGGCTATATTTGTTGATTGTTGTTGATATATTAGCTATGAATGTTGCTACTATATTTGCTATATGTAAATCATAAGTTAGAGCTAGCTTTTAGAAATTAGACAATCCTTACTGTGTTTTCTGCATTTGTTGCTATTGTGAATGATTTTCTACATATATTTGCTGGTGTGAATGATTTTTTGCACATACTTTTTGCCAATGTGCTGAATAAGCTTTGCAGTAAATATGTAAATTGTTAGCTAGGTACTAATTTTATACTTTATGTGCTGAATGATTTTCTACAAATATGTTGAATGATATTTTGCAAATATGCAAATCACTAGCTAAATGAGCTTTACAGCAAATATGCAAATTGCTAGCTGGGCACTAATTTCATACTCTATGTGCTGAATGATATTTTATAAATATGCAAATTACTACCTGAATGAGTTTTGTAGAAAATATGCAAATTGCTAGCTAAACGAGCTTTGCAGCAAATATGCAAATTGCTAGCTGGGTTCTAATTTCATACTCTATGTGCTGAATGATTTTTTGCAAATATGCTGAATGATTTTCTACAAATATGCAAATTGCTAGCTAAATGAGCTTTGTAGCAAATATGTAAATTGCTAGCTGGGTACTAATTTTATACTTTATGTGCTAAATGATTTTATGCAAATATGCAAATTTCTAGCTGAATGAGCTTTGTAACAAATATGCAAACATCAAGTTAACATTTTTATAAAAGCTTTATAGGACATGCATAATAAATTTTAATGTGTTTTTAGTTAATCTGAGGGTTAGTATAATAACTTACTCTAATTTTATTTTATAGTCACCAGATGTAGGAAGTAGACATGTCACATATGCTAGGCGCTCTTCCTCCTATAGTCATGATGTACCACCTTGATTTCAACCTTCCGATTATTGTTAAATTATATTTAGAATTGCTTAATTCTAATGTTTGACTTACACATGTTTAAATACTTATTATTAATACAAAATTTGTATTCAGTTTCATTTATTTGAAATATATAGATTTATTATAAATTATTCTTGTAACATATTAATAGATACAAGAAAAATTAGGATAGGAAAAAAAAATCTGAAAATCGATTTTAGTGACGATTTTTTCAAAATAATTTTTGGAAAACCACTACTAAATGCAATGAAAATCGCCACAAAAAATAAGTTTTTTTAAAAAAGAAAAATCTCTGGAAAACCACAATAAAAAGCGATATTTTTTTAAATTATGTATAATCTCCATTAAATGCAAAGGAAACCACCATAAAAAGTATTTTTTTTTTCAAATTTATGGAAAACCACCGCTAAATACAAAGAAAACCACTTCAAAAAATAAAAAAATTTAAAAAAATACAAAGAACCACCGTTAATTGCATCAAAAACTATCAGGAAAATTTTTTTTAATTTAAACCATAACCACTACTAAATACATTAGAAAAATTCCATTAAAAAATATTTTTTTTCCATTTTAACAAAAACCACCACTAACTACTGTAAGTAACCACCACAAAAAATAATTTTTAATTAAAATAATTGCAACCAAAACCTCTGCTAATTATCGATAAATCGCCGCTATGTTTACTTTTTTGATAGCTTTCAGAAACCATTGCTAAATAATTCTTGACCCATGTATCTACAACGATTTTGAAAACCGCCGCTAAATATATAAAAAAAACCATTGTTAAAGCTAATTTTTTGTAGTGAGCACTATGTTAAATAGTGAGTATATTTTTCTTTCTTAGCTTGATTTTTTTCCCATGTCTTAAATAGAACTCAAATGATTAAAATGTATGATTTGAAATTAGAAACTGATTTTAGAAAATATTTGATGTGTTTTGGTTATAAGGTTTTGGTGATCTAGTTATAATCCAAGAGAAAAAAATAAAAGTCATCTTACTATCTAGAGGTGAGTGAATGATTACTTCATTTTCCCTAGTTATTGTTCAAAAATTTTATTTTCTTTTTTTAAAAAAAATTGGAACTCATAATATGTTATGTTTTTCTAGTAACTTAAATTTTACTAGCTCCTCAAACCAATTGAATGGTTGTTTGCTCTGATATATGTGAGAAGCAAAGAGACTGATCTTTATTGCCTATAAATGAGTTTTATTTTATGAAAAATCTTAGTATTGAGCTTTCTTCAAAAATAACTCGAAATTCAGATCCTCTGGAGAACCCTCAAGTGCACTTGTGAATAGAATTATATATGTTGGAGGAATAAGGGGAGAATGTTTGTTGGAATAATAAGGTGAATGACAATGATTGATATCTGTTAGGCAAGGTTTCCTTTAGGAATTAACCATTGGATTTCAATTATATATTAAAATTTTGAATGTTTTTCCTATCATTTGATTACTTGAGAAAGATTTTAGTGATTTCTTTGTTGCATGGTTTGATGAGTATTCTATAAAATGTTGTACTTTGCTTCTTATTTAACTTAATGATTGGTACAATTATTGAATTTGATTTCCTTAATAAACTGAAACTTTCAATTTGGTAAGATTTTTACAAGCAAATGCTTATATATATGTATGTTATACTACATTACATTTGAACATGATTTGTAAATTAACCATTGGTTTCCTAGAGGATTATTCATTCATTGGATTTCTAAAAAACTCACTCTATTTTTTTTATGTTTTCAAAGCATGAGGCCACTCTCACTGTTCATCCTCATTCATTCAGATCTGCATCTATTCCTTGATTGGATAGACTTCTTTTATAGAGCATGAATACATATTGATGGTAGTATTTTGACAGTTGGTTAAGTCAGGTCATTTCATGTATATATGTGATTATCGTCCAGCAAATTATGTACATTGTGATATCTGGGCTTTTATTGTATTTGTCTAATTGTACATGTTGTGAGTAGGGTGCGTGGTCTTTAGCTGTTGTATTGACCTAGTGCTCATGGTTCAAAAAATAAAGAAAACTCTACCAAATTTTTTTCAAAAATATGATAAAACATTAAATAAATGTGTCAGTATCGTTTAAATTTACTACCTTGTTCTACATTATTTCCAATGGTTTAACCACTCTTCACATAGGAGATGTGTGGTATTAGGAATGTTACTGCATGGTTTAAGCTTGTAAGGAGTTACGTATAGGCAATTTTCTATGCTGAACACGTATTAAAATTCGAGATGTGACAAGAATATGGGATCATTAAGATACTTGGAAACTCTTGACCTTTCTCATAGTCATCTTTCAAGTCCAATCTCTCCATCAATGTCTTTTATGACTTTCTTAAGCCATTTGAACTTGTCACACAACAACTTTTCTAGACAAATTCCTTCAACCAATCAGTTTCTTACATTCAATGATCCATCAATTTATGAAGGAAACCCAAACCTTTGTGGCACTCCATTGTCAAATTCTTCATCACCATGCAGGAGATGCATATGAAGATGAAGAAAAATTTGATAAGTTCTAGTTCTACATAGGCATGGATTTTAAGTTCATTGTAGGATTCTAGATTGTGTTTGGTAGCTTGGTCATAAAGAGGTCTTGGAGACATGCCTATTTCAAGTTTCTTGACAACATCAAGAATAAGCTTTGGGGATGATAGCTAGCAAGCCATTTTGCTCTCTTGCAGGATGCTAAGATAATTGGGATAATGTGCATCATTATGCATACCTTTTCAATATATAGCTTCTATTTTTTGAGTGTTGAATGTGTTTACTTAATTATATAAATTCTTTGCCTTGTTATTTAGCTTCTTTTGACACTTGAAATCTATGTTGAACTGTTCATCTTATGTGTGTGTATATATATATATATATATATATATATTAGGCTTTTAGATATACATTTTGCAAATTTTATAGTTTGCTTTAAGTTGATATAATAATTGAAATAATATAATGTTAATAGTTACCATTTTCTACTAATAAACATGAGTGATAAATTTTAGCCATCAAATAATATATTAAAATTGGTTTGAATAGGGTGAAAGTTGACACAAGAAACTCACAAAACACTTTTAACTCTTGATTGGTGCGAAAAGGTTATCGGCAGAATGAAATAATCTCTAGTATTATTTTTCTCAATTCTCCTACACTAAAATACATTGACAATATTAATGATTTCTTAATTTTATTATGCGTGGAGTTGAAAAAAAAGTTAATTGCCACTAATCTTAGTATCATGAGTTAAGTCATGATTACTATTAATGTGCAAATCTAGTTAACTAAAGTCCAAAACCCTAAATTGCAAATCAGGAGTGCAAACTAACAAGAAAGAGAGAGAGAGGGAGAGGAAGAAAAAGAAGAGCCTAGAAAGTTTTTAATGTGGTTTGACATAATTCAATGCCTACATCCACGATTGTTCATTTCTCTCTATGTTTTTGTTGGGTTACAGTATCTGTTGATTGTCTCCCTATGGTACAATGATTTCAACCACCCTTATTGTGGCTAGGGCATTACAAAAAAAATGAATTGATTACATTTCCATAATGGATAATATTTAATTTGGAGATGGATTTCCATAATTAGTTTCCAACTGTCATCCTTAACAACCTGATGGCTGGGAAAGCATGCTTTGAGTTGCAGCCTCATCTTTAATGACCTGAAGCTATACATTAGGTTGCTTTAACCCTTGTTAACTAGTGATTTGAGTTCACATTTGGTGACCTGATGACTTGATCTAGTGACCTCAATTCAGTGACCTCAAGCTGGGCCTTTATCAACTAGGCTTGTCTATTGAGCTTTTACTAGCCCATTTGTATAGCTCCAAAAATACCCATAACATTAGCCCCCTAACTCTTAGTGCGATCTATGGACTAAGAGCTGTAATTTGCTGGTAAAAGCTAATGGTTGCGATATACCTTGCCATTGTTTAGACTTCTGTCATATCACTCTATCTGTGCCATCATTACCATTATTTAATGTAAACGTTCTTCCATAATCATTAGAATGGTGATGACTAAGCCTTATTATTCATTGGACCGTTAGATCAAGGGCAGCTAATCTGTCTCCAGATCTAATGGTGAGGGTGTGCGAGCTATATAAGGTGAAAGAAGACCTTTTTTCCCTTTTACTTGTCATTTTTGAAACCTAGCATTCTGCTTTTTACTTTTCTCATGAACACTCGCCACCATTTTTTGCTCTTTTGCTTTACCAAGTTTGCAATAGACTACTTTAGTTTTGGGTTGCCAGAGACCAATCTTGCACATCATTCTCTTCTCAAAACTCCTCTCACTTATTAATACAGTAAGTTTTCGCAATACACCCTTGACTCTAAGCTTTTGTTTTTCATAAATGCCTTGCTCTATGAGTTTTTGATATCTTGATGCTTGGAGAGTTTGGTGGTGTGTGCCTATTAGTTGCAAAGAAATTTGGCATGTTGGTTGATTATGTAGAATGCTTATTTGCACACCTTTTGTTATTTGTGGAAGTTGACATGCGATCTGTTTGACAAAATGCTTATAGGTTTTAAGGTCATAGATTGTCAAATTTAGCTTTCTACTTGTTTCCTGGGTTTTAGCATCTTAATGGGCTCATTGGTCAAGCCCCCATTGTTTTTAATGGTCTAGGTCTTAGGTGTGGTGATATAAGGCATGTATGGCCTGTTGCATAGGAAATTCCATATTTAACAAATAGAAGCCTTAGCTTTTAGGTATGGTATGCTTATAGTGACTTGACTATTTGCTCTTCTATGTAGATGTCTATAGTTCATAAGCACCATGGTCACCAAGTAGGGAGTGCTGTGATGTAGTTTATTTTACTTCGCAAGCGCACGGCATAGCTATAGCTAGTACTGACGAATACGGGTCAAGTCCCACAAGGATTTCTGTACCAACTACTAGAGTTTTGCAATCTAAGTTACCAAAATCAAATAAAAGTGCTACAAATAATAAAGAGAAATAATGAAAGGAAACAACAATAAATAAATAAGCTAAATTCAATTATTAAAAAGCCTAGGTTTAGAATTCACCACAATTATGATTTTTCTACAACTAATGTAAATTCTTTCCTATCATAATTACTTAGATTATTGAGGATGGTTTAGCCTA
>JANHAO010009565.1:0-18301 GCA_026873985.1 Saraca asoca
GTATTTTATTTAATGTATGAGATACATGGAAACCTCATCCCAACGGATCTGGGAGTTTTGGTTCGGCCTCTTGGTGTTCTTCACTAAATTTTTTTTTGAAATTTTTCCTTGTTGGCTGAACCAAATCTAACACGTTAGAAGTTGAAGAGCTTAATGCTTTGTTAGTAGTAGAAAAAAATCAAGTCCTATAAATAAAATATCCTTGAAGAAATCCCAGATAGCTTATAGACCAAAAATTACTAATGACTATATAGTATACCTGTAAGAGCACAAATTTGACATTAATAATGGTAATGATCTCACCATTTTTCAAGAAGCCATTACAAGTCCTAATTCTTTAGAATGGATAAAGGCTGTGAATAATGGATTGCTTTGACGCTCCATAATGATCTATGAGATCTTGTAAATTTAACTATGGGTTGTAAACCTGTTAGCTGCAAAGGGGTCTTTAAGACTAAAAAGAATACTCAATGGATGATTAAGAGGTATAAGGCCATATTGGTGGTAAATTGCCACATTCAAAAAGAAGGCATTGGTTGTAGAAAATCTTCTTATATGCTTTAATTGAAGACCCACATCAAGTTGTTATGATGCTGGTGGCTCATTTTGGCCTAGAGCTTCACTAGATGTATGACAGCCTTTTTAAATGGTGATTAGCCAAAAATTGATTGTGTGAACTATCTAGATGGTGTCTAAGAGAATAGTATAAAATACTTAGTGTATAAATTTAAAAGATGTATATATATGATTTGACTAAAAAGTCTAGACAATAGTATTTCAAGATTATTGAGATTGTTACCTTTCTTAGGTTCAAGGAGAATGATGCAGATCTATCTATTTGTTTTAAGTTTGGTACAGTCATATTTATGATTCTAGTCCTTTATATTGATAATGTTCTCCTTGAAAATAATGACTTAAGTCTTGTGACTGAGACAAAGCAGATATTGTCTACACATTTTAGATACAAAAGATCTTAGTGATGTCATTTTTATGCAGGGCATATAGATCCTCTGTGATAGATCCCAGGGTCTTCTTGCCTTGTCTTAGGGATTGTGCATTAAAAGTTACTCAAAAGATTTAATATGTTTTATGTGCGTATTGCACCTTTCCAGAAAGGTGAAATTCTTTCTAAAGTCTAATGTCCTCAAAATAATGTAAAGATCAAATATACAAAGTAGGTCCTATATACTTTTGTTGTTGGTAGCCTGTTATATGCTCACGTATGTACATATCTTAATATTACTTATATGTTTAGTGTACTTGGGAGATACCTGAGTGGTCTTGGTCAGAAATATTGGACTCCTACAAAGAAAGTTATAAAGCACTTGTAAGTTACAAAGAGCTTTATGTTGACCTATTGTAGGTTTGGTGAACTGATTGTTGCAGCCTATTTTGATTTTGATTTTGTGATTTATCCAAGTGACAAGAAGTTAATACCTGGATACATTTTTATATGATAAGAGGAGTTGTTCTGTGAAAAATATAGAGTATTCAATCACATTAAACTTTATTGTAGAGGTAGAATGTGTCATATGTTGTGAAACTATTCATAAAGCTATTTAGTTAAGGAACATGATATTTGGATTCCAAGTTGTAGAGAGTATTTCTAGGACTTTAACCATATATTGCAACAATGCTGTCACAAAGAATTTCTCTTGAGATAATAATAAAAGTATTGTTTGTACAAATTATTTTTGATATTAAATATTAATTTGTTAGAGAGAAAATACGTAAGCATTATACATATTGTCTCAAATCGTATGTTTGCAGATCCACTAACCAAAGGTTTAGATGTGAAGTTGTTTGCAACCAAGTGACTAAAATGAGTTTAACTAAGTCTTTTAGTGTTTAGGATTAGCAGGAGTTTCATGTTTTTATTGAAATGATAAACTATTGTCCTTGTTATCTTGATATTAGTAAAATAATAATATTGTCATATGTTTCATATATAAGTATATATGATGTCATTGATTATGCCCATTTGTTGATAGCATTTTAATGTAGACATTTAGACATCGTCTCATTGTTGTGTTAAGATTTATTGATTCTCATTTTAACATCTTGGGGGATACATGAACCATTTTGTAAATATGTATATAAAATCACATTTTGATATATACGTCTTGTTATTCACATTCCATATTGTGTTTTGATTATCGGAATATAAGTATTCAAAATATGTATGACATCATCATTCCTATTGGATATGATGATATATATTATTGGCTACTTATGCTGAATCTATGATTGTAATAGTATCATAATTGTTGATGACATTTATTGTTGTGGCCACATATTGTAATTCAATTCTTTGTTTATTAAACTTTGTTATTCAAGTGGGAGATTGTTAGAATTTTTTATATTGGACTACCATAATTTAATTTTATACTATAACTTAATTATTGGAATGCCATAATAATATTATAAAATAGACCAATTAAAGTGTAACCATATTATTGGAGTTAAGTTGACAACTCAAATAATAATAGATTTCAGTGATATAAGTCTTATAATTGAACCAACGATGATGGATTAATTAGTGTAGTAGGATTATAACATGGTAGATTCCTACTTATACCTTACATAGAATTGTATCTGTCTCATCAAAGATACAGAACTGTTTTTCATCTTCCTCTTTGCTAGGGCACGTAATAATGCATCTAACATTTATAAATTTATATTCAATATTAGGTATACATATTATTTGTGAATTGTTTATTTTGTACAAATTTTCTTTTTTTTTTCCCTAGGACATGTGAGAAGTGCACTTAATATTTATGGATTTCCATTTAATATCATATACGCATATTATTTATGAATTATTTGTTTTATACAAATTTAAATATTTTATGACATAAGTAAAAGATCTAATTATTAATACAATTCTATCAAACTCTACATGGTTTACCTCGTTGAATATACTTGATTATTAAGCATGACTTTATAATTATTATTATTTTTTATATTGAGTATCAAAATTGATGAAATGATCCCATGTTGGAGTACTTGGTTAAAATGGAATGCAGTAAATAGTTGAAGTTAAATCCTAAGGTATGTGAAGCGGTTTGTTTGATGCAAAAATAAAAAGAAATAGACCTAAAAGACAAGATAATTTGATGAATGACTCATGTTTAGGAGAGTAATATGAAGGGTAATTAACTTTATTCCTTGAATACCTAGAAATGAATTTTTGACATGTCTTAATCAAATCACGTTATTTTCAGTGAGTATCCAAAAGAAGTTTAACTTTTGGAGCGTTAGGGAGGACTTGGGTCAAGTTATTACATCCAATTTCTCTGCTTTTCTTTTCCACGATTATGCTCTCTCTTATGTAGTTTTCACGTTTGGATTCACACACAAAACAATGAAAAGCCATGGAGAACAACATTAGTTTAGGATGACAATTCAAAGCAAAGGACTTGTTCAACTCTGCTATTTTCCGCAAATCAATTTGTACCAATTGCCAATAAGCCAACGGCACTCCTTTTGTAGGGTAAGCCTTGGATATTAATTTCCCTTTGACATAGTCAATTGATGTAAACCAATTTAAAAGACCAAGACTTGAAGTTTCTAATTTGTTTTTATAGTAGAATCACCAGTCCATTGCGTTCATTTAAATATTAATTATGTACGTATATAAGGAAAAAATAAAGTAGTGGGAGTGGCTGTCCTTATCAACCAAGTTGTGGTCCACTCAATTAATATCCTACTCAGTGACTACCCACCCACCTTCCTTATGGCTTGGCTTCGCTCCGCCCCATTGACTCATTCCTTGACTTACGTTAATTAAATTAAATTGGTTAAAATAAAATTCTACAATCACCTTAAACTCATACATTTTGTGTAAAACCTATTATAATTTTTGTATGAACAGGTACTCATAATTTTGTCCTCAAGATTGATATTATATATATTTAAAAAATTTACAATTAAGACAAAACTCAAAAGACAGAGATTTTGGATTTACCTCTTCATTTTTTTCTGCCGAGAATACAGTAAGAATTTTTATTGCTAAAAAGAATAAAGTACATGTTTATATATAAGCCAGATGGAAAAGCCAGCCGGAAAAGCGAAGAGGTTCGGAGCTCAGCTCATAAGTATGCTCTCTCTCACGCATTTCCTGAGAACTTCACCAACAGAACTTGCCGGATCATTACCGTAAGCTGCAACTTTACCCGGAATGTGGAACTCACGCACCATCTCCCATCTGTTCACTCTGTTTCTTGTTCTTCACTCACTGCTAGCTCTTGTCTATGCTCGGAGATCTAACAGAACCTCTTGGAAAACACTGAATGGTATGTCTCTCATATTATTAGGATTTTGGTTATTATTTATGATCTTCTCTTAGGTTTCTGCATGGCGGCCGACAAAATGTACCCAGAGTAAGATAAACGCGTCCATGTGTACCAGAAGTTGAATTCAACTTAGTGGGTTATAGTTTATTCTAACAACTTTATGAAGATGTTTTAATTGTCCTTGTTGAGTGGAAACTTTTATATCTTTACTACTACACAGAGGACTCACTCAATTTTTGCTTGTGAAATTCGATTGTTTTTTTCCTGGATGGGAAGGGAAATTTATGAACCTAAGCTATTGTTTTAGTTCACATGAGTTAGAATTTTCCAGGATTAAATTACTTGAGTAGGTTTATTCGTAAGCTTTGCTATGGGAAGAATTGTTTTCTTTTATGATTGAGAATTGATGTTCCTTTGGTTTGATAGGAAAATGAAATTCATATATCAATTTTTTAATGCAAGCATTAAGTCAACTTCGGAAGCTGGATTTATTGGCTCCATTTATCATCGAATATGAATACACCTTTCATGTAAATTCATTGTAAGTTCCTTTGAAATGTTTCTTTGGTTATTGACCAAAAAAAAAAAAAAGTTTCTTTGTATAGTTTTGGTGAAATAGACTTTTTGGAAATTGAAGAAATTCAACCTTTCTGTAGTAACGGTTGAGAGACAAAGGCCAATTATTTTTTGGTATAACAGTAAGGGATTCATGGGCTTTGTCAGTGGTCCTTTCCTAGGCCAGTGCAAGCAGGCTTATCTATGTGGTGCCTAGCTAATTCATAGGAATTTCACTCCCACCAGAATTGAGCCGAAGACATTAAAGAGATGAGCAAATTTTCATGCCATCTGAATTAACATTTGTTAGTAGACAAAGGCCATTTAACAATGGAAAACAATTTGAGATATAACATTATCTTAAATGTGTTTATGTTTTCAAGGTTAGGCACCATTGGGATAGTATCTCACATATACTTTTATATCATATTCTTTCTATTTCCTCTGGTCTTGTTCTCTTCCTTCTTCTTTTTTTTTTTTAAAAAAAAAAAAATTAGAGGAAATTTTATTATGTATTACATCTCTAGAAAGTTACACACATAACTTTGTTTTGCAGGAAGTGCACCATTAGTCATAGCACGCGGTGGATTTTCAGGGCTGTTTCCCGATTCCAGTTATCCTGCCTATATGTTGGCAAAATTAAATAGTGTACCAGATGTCATTGCATGGTGCGATGTGCAATTAACAAAAGATGGAGTTGGAATTTGCCTTCCAGATATTAACCTTGACAATGCAACTGACGTTGCCACCATTTTTGAAAATAAAACCACTAGTTACTTAGTTAATGGTGTACCTACCCGCGGATATTTTTCCATGGATTACACCTTTAAGGATCTAGCCAATGTCGCTCGTAAGTTCAACTTATCTTAAACATGTAATTTACTCTTATATTCTTTTCAGGATTTCTTGACAAATTTGAATGTGGGTTACAAGCAGCCCTAATATCAAATTGGGAATGAAGGATGTGCATTGGCCAGAGGCAATTTGTGTTTTTGGTGGATGTAGCCTTAGGCTCATATATACATCAAAAGATCATCTTACAATTCAAATCTGGAACTTAGGACATGACATGAATAGGTCAACAGAGCAACAGCGGATTACCATTATGGTGGTTTAATACAGTTTGGTGGCGAAATCAATTAGACCTTATTTACTAATTGATGAAATTATGAGCTCGGTTTTTTATTTTTTAAACCCTTAGTTAGAGATGCATATGGTGGTTTAGTTGATTACATTGGAAGTTTTATCCTAGTAGTATTTAGGTTTTAGTGATCAGCTGCAAGTACTTCTTGATTTCTTGGATTGTTTAGATTTGAAATATTTTTTAATTGCTGACAGTTTCTTGTTACTGCACAGTTACTCAAGGTGTCTATTCTCGAACTAACAAGTTTGATGGCAATCTATTTCAAATCCTTACTGTTGAATTCGTATTTCAAGAGGTCAAACCACCTGGCTTGTGGTTGAATATTCAGGTAAATGGAATACATATTCCATTCTCATTATTCAGTCTTCTAGTTTGTTTTTAGACAACTCTCCTTTTTTATGATATTTTGCAGCATGATCAATTCTACCAACAACACAATTTGAGTATGAGAGGCTTTGTGCATTCTGTTTATAGAGGAGTAGTTATCAATTATATCTCATCAACAGAGGTTGATTTCCTTACAAGTATAGCATCACGCATCAATCCGAGAATAACAAAACTGGTCTTCAGGTTTCTAGGAGCAGATGGCACAGAACCAACAACCAATCAGACTTATGGTTCACTCTTAAAAAATCTCACATATATCAAGACATTTGCTTCTGGAATTCTTGTTCCCAAGGATTACATATGGCCTGTTGATGCATCTCTTTACCTTCAACCACATACCTCGTTGGTCTTGGATGCTCACAAAGTAGGTCTGGAAGTTTTTGCCTCAGGTTTTGCAAATGATGTTCCATTCAGCTTCAATTACAGTTATGACCCTATTGCTGAGTATCTCCAATTCATTGACAATCCCGACTTCTCTGTTGATGGGGTGCTGTCTGACTTCCCTATAACTCCATCTGAAGCTTTAGGTAAGTTATATTTTATTTTAACTTTTTCAATTCGTAAAATAATTCCTTAAAATTGATTTATTAATTTAGTTATATCAGTATATTATATCGGTTCATCCCAACTGAGATGATACAGCTACAGGGATCCCTTAAATGAAGTTCTCCTTGTCTCTTTGTATATTAATATATTCTCTTCTAATGTTGCAGGTTGCTTTGCTCAGCTAGGTGCAAATGCCACAAAAAAAGGTACATCACTGCTTTGTTGTGCTTTTTACGGATAATTATTCTCAATTTCTCATTCTGTAGATTAGTATTTTCCATGTTTTTTCATTGAATTATTTACATGGAAGCATTACTTACATCATTCTTGACCTGTTGCTCATTCATTGTCTTCATACTTCAGTAAACACTTTGGTTATCTCAAAATATGGAGCAAGCGGAGACTATCCTGCTTGTACTGACTTGGCATATCAGCAAGCTATGACAGATGGTGTAGATGTAATTGACTGCCCTGTTCAAATGTCAAAGGATGGAATACCATTTTGCTTAAACTCCATAGATCTTATAGAGAGCACAACAGTTACTCAATCAAATTTCAGTGGACTTGCAACAACTATTCAAGAGATCAAGTCTGGCAGTGGCATATTTTCATTCAAATTGGCATGGGATGAAATAAAAACCTTGACTCGTAAGTCAAATAGATAGTTGATGCTTCACATAAGCCCGAGCTTTTGTAGAATGGTAGATATATATATATTGAATAGAACAAATCATGTATTGTGAATGAAAGGAGAAAATTGGTCTTGCTTCTTTATATTACAAGTTATTGAATGATACTCAGTAATATATTGCATAAAGCAATTTGTCTAATCTTGTTAGGTAACTTGTTTCATTTGTGTTGTGCCACATCTATATGATAAGGGAATGCATCCAGGAAATAGCTGATGATATATATAGAATTACATAATATATACCCACACTTGGGTTCATCTCAAGGTTTTTCTGCTGCTGAAAGACTCTTTTCATGAAAAATTCTCTTTAGTTTCCCCTAACAAAACTGTCAGTGTTTTTCACTTGTTGTCTACTATTTCTGGTATTGTCTTTTTGATAAACAGAAAACATTAGAAGTAACATTTTGGACAAATATTTGACATATATGTTTGTCTTTCCTTATTTTCTTTGCAGCCTCAATACTAAACCCGTATGCCAAATACACATTGTTCAGGAATCCAAAAAATAAGAATTCTGGGAATTTCTTGAGATTGTCAGATTTCTTGTCATTGGCAAAAAATCAGACTTCTCTGTATGGTGTTATGATCATCATTGAGGTGGGTTCTGGCATGCCTATTATTTCTGTTCAAAGTTCATTCCAAATGAACTATGGAGCATATAATCTCAAACCACATAATTTTGAGTTTCACATTCGTGATTTATTCACCTGTTCTGTACTCATAAATTTCAAAAAAAAAAAAAAAAAAGTTAGGTGATTCTTAATTCATAATGTTCTCTATTTTTTGGTGATGAGTAATGCTCACATTCTCCTAATATATAAAGAAATTAAATTATGAGTACTTTTTCTATGACTTTTTAATGTGTTGTATTAATTGGCATTATTTTGTGTTTTACTTGTCAGAATGCAGCCTATCTTGCTGCAAAGGAAGGTTTAAATGTGGCTGATGCAGTCCTTGAAGTTTTGAGTAAATCAGGTTATGATAAGCCAGGGACACCAAAAGTTATGATTCAGTCCACTAACAGCTCTGTGTTAATGAAATTTAAAGAGAATGCCAATTATGAGCTTGTCTACAAGATTGATGAGAATGTTGGTGATGCTGTAGAATCAGCTGTTGAGGATATCAAGAAATTTGCTCATTCTGTGGTTGTCAATAAGGAGTCTGTATTTCCTCGTAGTGCATTTTTCCTGACTAATTCTACAAGGATTCTATCACGGCTAAAGTCTGCCAACTTCTCGGTATATGCAGAAACCTTCAGCAATGAGTTTGTATCGCAGGCTTGGGATTTCTTCTCAGATGCAACTGTGGAAATCAACACATATGTTTCTGGGGCGAACATTAGTGGTGTCATCACTGACTTCCCAAAGACATCTAACAGATACACAAGTGAGTGCAAGCTTTTCGCACAAGATTTATTCTTCTTAAAGTTACATAAGGTTACAGATATCATACAAAGCTTTGTATTTTATGCCTGAAACTACAGGTGAAAGTTTGGCATTGTTAATTTTAAATTTCTCTATGCAGTCTCCTCATTCACTTCATACTGCCAGGTCTCTGGTATACTTTATACACATAGTAATTTGTCAGCAGATATAACAATATAGCAACCAACCAACTTTTTGTTTTATTCTCCTTTTTTATTATCTTGTTGACCGGTCCATCTCATAGAAAATTTAGCTGTATTTTGTCTTTTTCTCTCATTACTTGTATGAATGTTTTACATCCTGTTACAGGGAACAAATGTGCAAATTTGCGTAGAAAACCTGTTTACATGGAACCTGTTGTTCCAGGTGACCTTCTACAAGCTATTCCCTCAAATTACTTGCCACCAGCAATGGCTCCACTCCCTCCCCTCTCAGATTCTGATGTGGCCGAGGCGCCTTTGCCTGCTGTGTTGAAAGTAGTCCCAACTTCTAGCCCTTCTGAAGGAATTTCGCCAGGAGCACTGTCACCGAGAAATGCACAGCCCAAGGTTACTGCCTGCTTCATTTTGTCCATTATGGCTGCATTGGTAACTTCTCTCGCGCTTTGAGAGGCAGTGCAAAGAGAAAGACAAGGAGAAAATAGATAAAGGTTGCTCATGTTGGTTTTGGCCCTCTATTTCTTCATCACTTGGATTCAGTAGAATGAATGAATAATCCAATTGTCTTTTACTTAACAAGCACTAGATTCATTGCCTTAATTGTTGTACGTAGCTAGGTATGTTCAGTCCTCCATTCTCTTCTTTTTGGGTTAGCTGGGCATGCATGTCTATGTTGTATTCCTTTTTAGATGAGCATTTTGTATCCTTTCTTGTAAGATGTATTTATGTTTATAATTACAATTACTCCGTGGTGAGCATTTTATTGTGAGACAAACGACTGAGCTACAGATTGGAAGTCAGTATTTTTTTTTCAATGTGGCCTTATCTCTCCAGACTTGGCATAATGGACTTTGTCAAACATGTTAAGATATGGAGATGATTAAAATTGTCAGATCAGTTGGGTTGCTTGGTGTTATATTTTTTTCTATTGATTGAGAGTTGTGAGAGCTCCATTACGAATAAACAATTTGGATTTTTCATTGGAAAAAAATAAAAATGATTCATGGTATGTTGTTCTCCAAGTCAATTTAGTAGAAAGAAATTTCGGAGAATGGCACTGTAGCGGGCGTCATCATTCGTAATCCTTTGATTTGAACTCTTCACAGTGAACATCTCTACCACACTCCGAATTCAAGCTCTTATATTCTAATCAAAATTCAAGCTCTTATATTCTAATCAAACTCGATCACTCTATTCATGCAGAAATTCTTCTATATTATAATTATAACTGTTAGACAGTTGATTTTGATAACTGGTCAATTAAAGGTTCTAAAACCCAATTTGTTGTAAGTGTGAAAATGTAAGAAAATAGCAAGAGCAGTGAGAAGGAAGAACAAAATGAACACTGAAGATTTTTAACATGAAAATCAATGTGATTCTTATGTTCATGGTGGTTTGTATTTACTTTTGTGCAGTTGTTTATTTGTTTAGACTAGTAGAGTAACAATACAAGTATTCTCTCTTTATTTTGACAGAGTTTCTGTATATATTTTTCCACTATTTCTGTTACAATAATTTCTCTCCCTATTTATAGAAGTAATGAGTGTTGCAAGTGTAATTCAATAAATTGTACAACTATCACTTCTGTCATTGTGGGCAATAAATGCTTGACAATTTACTATTGATTTTTTGAGGCTGATGTGTTGGTTGAGAGAATGTGCCTCTAACCAATGACTAGACTTAAGAGTTCCATACCTATGATTGGGACAACTCGCTTAGTAGTCCAAGCTCGCGCTGGGCTACCTGTTGACCGTGCTAATTGGTTTTATGCTTCGGTTCAACCAAAATGAGTCTTTTGGAAGATGGCTGGGGTCTGCCTTGGCCTCGTCCTGTGTCCTAAGCTCGCGGCTAGCTAGCTGGTGCCCTTGTTGGGTGACCTTGGCTTTCGGATGACTTGGGCCTTTTTTGGTTGGACTTGTTCCCTGTTAGGCCTTTGCTAGCCAATTTTGCTTTACTCTAAAAATACTCATAACATTAGCCCCTCAATTCTCAGTTTGCTTTGCGGATTGGGAGTTGTAGTTCGTTGGCAAAGATCTTTGCTTACAGTCTGTAGTGCTGTCAAAGTCTCCATCTGCTGTGTTGTCAAAGTTTTCACTTACAGTCTACTGTGTTGTCATTTCAAACTTCAATCTTTTGCTTCATCTTCACTAGACCATACCTCCTACTGAACATGTTTTATAGCTGTTAGCGTGGCAGCCTTGTTTTCTTCTAAACCATTCGATCATGAACAAATGGATAGCCTTTGGATTCTTTGGTGAGGCTAGACTGGTCTATAAGGTGTGAGAAACCCTTTTTCCTTCTCCACAAAATGACCTAATGGTTGCCTTAGCTAAGCCCCCTATATTCTTGATGGCCTGGGCGTTTCGTGAAGTACTAAGAAGCATGCACATCTTGCTGCAACCATTTCTCTCTAAGGGTCCTGGGAAGTTTTGTTATAGGAAGCTCCCATGGACAATTCCTTTCTAAAGATCCTGGGAAGTTTGTTACCTTCCTCCATAGCCTTCTCATGGCTGCATTGAATAATGCAACTCTTTCACCCCTATTCTCTGGCCACTTTGCATGGTGGCGTAAGGTGTTTCTAGGTCTCTAAGTACCTTGGGGTAATAAAGTTGAAGGATGTTCTCCTTACTCAAGAGGACTAGAAGAGATTTGAGTAGCTACCTTGTTGGCCTCAAATGCTAATCCTTCCACTCCAAGTACCTTGGGAGCACTTAACTCAGGGAAGAAGTTGTAAGCTCGAGAAGAGGGCAAGGAAGAGTTAGAGTAGTTTGGCTTGCTCATTGATCCTACAGCTTGTTGGAATTCAGCTCTTCCTTAGTCAATTGTAAGCTTGTTTTGATTTGTACCCTTGAATCTTCATGTAAATTCACCTCGTTAAAAGAGATTTTTTCAATGAAAATTAGTGTAATATCCTTGCTTTTCCAAGTGCATCATGTTGTATGCTTCATATATTGCGGAAGATAACATGTAAGCTCTTCATGAAAAGACTCAAATTTAGAGTTGAATTGGTTGCATTAATTTGTTTCATTTGACAATGACTTGAGCACCAGAGTGCTTTAACTAGTAGTGAGCTTTCAAGCTGCATGAAAGTTACGAGTGGAAGGTTGCATGAGAGTTACACCTTGATTAGAATAATTTGAATGTTTAGATTGTGCTTTAGCTAGCATGAGTTTGAGTGTCTAGGTAGGTCACATAGATGTGCCTTGGCTGGTACAAGATCGAGTGCTCAATGGGTGATTAGGTGTGCCTCGGCTTGTATGAGGTCGAGTATTCAGAGAGTGATTAGGTATGCCTCGGGTGGCATAAGTTTGAGTGCATGTGATGCCTAAGGAAGTTAGTTGCATGTAGGTGGTAAGAGGTCACATGAAAGCAATGCCTTATTTAGTATAAGTTAGTCGTGGTGCGAACCAAAAGCCATAGTTTGTTGCTTGAGATCTGTGATCTTCTAAGTCATTCGACATACTTCTCATTTTATCCGTGACTCTTGAGTTTCTGTCACTTCATCGTGTGATTATTCTTACCTCCAGTGAACATTTTTGCCAAGCTGGCATCAACTTATTGTTGGCATGTGCCGGACCATCAGATTATGGGTATTTGAAAAGTTCCCAAATCCAACAGTTAGATTGTGCACAATATAAATTGAGGAGAAGCTTTTCCCCACTTTCATTCGTCATTTGAAATCTGAAACTTCCAGATTTTCTCCTTTCTCATTCTCTTCATCATACCTGTGACCATTCATCACCATTTGCTGCTCTCAGTGTTATTTCAGCTCACAAGGCTCGTAGTTTGAGTTTTGGTTACTACAGAATAACTTTGTGGACATTTCGAACCTTCTTCTCCAATTAACATGGTGAGTTTTTCCTCTCCGATTTCTGGTTTTGGGGTATCTATGCTTTATGGTCCATGTGGAGTTTTTCTTACTTTTAGTCGAAAAATAATTTGAAGCATCAGTCAAACTTGTTTTCCTGCACATTTTCTTTTGTTGTGTTTAGTTTGTCTGGTTGGTTCGTCAATAGGTGCTAGGATTTCTGACTACTGTTTGAGTCTTCCATTAACTTTTTAGGCTTTAGCACCCCAAAGGTCGAGCCCCCCCTATGTATCTAGAGTTTGGATCTTGGTGACTCGAGGTGTATACAATCTACTACATAGGAAGACCTCCATTAGGGTAAATCCTAGCATTAGGGTTAGTCTACCTTTAGTGACCTGATTATTTCTTTTCCTTTTTTATGTAGATGTCACCACCTCGTAGATGCTATGGTCACCAAATAGGAAGTGGAGATACTGAATCTTCTGAAGGGAGTGAGGAGCTGCTTCGTGTTATAGGGGAGGCGACCTTTTAGAGTGGTGAGGTCATAGAGGAGTTCGTAGCTCACCTCAGATCTGAAGCATTTGCAGATCATACACCCTTTACCCATCATCCCTCAAGCATCAAGTTTCGCGAGCTTGAGGGCATAACTCATGCATATCATTTTCCAAAGGGTTGTCGTATCTTAGCACCTTCTCGCAATGACCATGTTGCTCTCCCTCCTTCAAAGTTTGTAACAATTAGCATCCAACACCTTGGTGCCTAGTTCAAATTCTCAGCCCCTTTTTATATAATTGATTTTTTGAATAAGCTAAAACTTCCCCCTTCCAACTGACTCCTAATTCATACTCTTAACTAACCTTCTTCAAGCTTTTCTTCCTTAGGAATGGTATTCCACCTCCTTCGGTTAGAGTTCTTTGTAACCTGTATATTATTAAGAGTATCAAACAACGAGAAGGGATTTATTACCTCGTAGCTCATCCATCCATTTATAAGAAAATTTTGCCTCAAGGGGATGCCAAGGGGAAATCTAATGTGGGAAACTACAAGACCCATTGGTTTTACGCCTCCTGCCCATCCTTGTGTTATCTTCGAAACTTTACATTTATTTTGAATCCTAGTAAGAGAGCTAGGGAATATAGGCTAGCTCTGGTATTTACTTTATTTCATCTTAAGTCTGATCTTTTGTTATGTCTTGCAAATGAAGCTGGGAAAGAGAAGCCAGCGCTAACGGGGGAGGAAATTGAGGTGCTTAATCAGTTTACTAACCTTAAGGATCTTCAAAATGACCTCAAATTTGATGAGGAGCTTCTACGGGCACAAGAGCTCTCCCTGCCCTCAACACTGAACTTCTTGACAATGCGCATGATGTTAAAGCTCATGGAGTTAGGGAGGTCATCCTGGTAGACTTTAGGGAACATGGAGATATGGTGAGACTTAACCTTATTAGACCCCCTCTTTTAGCTAGGTCAAGGTGAAAGAATGTTCGACCGTGCCAGGGGTAGAATGGTCAAGAATTTCAAAAAATTTTCTTGTAACCAACTGGACATTCAACCCAAGATCTAGCTAGTTTAGAGCTTTAACAACACATTAGAAGTGAAAGAAGACCAACCTTTGGTCCAGATCGCAACGAAGGAGGAAGATGAAGCACCACCGATGTTTCCGACTCAAATGCATTGACCCCAACATTATCCATGCCGGAGAAGAGGAAGACCGTTCACCAATGCTAGCTGGAGGCTTCACAAGCGAAGAAGGACTGAATGCCAGAAGCTCTAGCGGAGGAGGCTGAAGATCGCCAGAGAAGACGAAACGATTTCGTCAAACTTCTTCTATGTTTTGAAAATGCAACCTCAGGGCAAATATCCTTCGCAAAATGGCATCGTTTTGCTCAATGCAATTTCTCTAAATTACAAATCGGCCCCCAACAATTTCACAAATTGCAATCGGTCCCCTGTGATTTCTAAAAACTACTTTTCAGTCCCATCGATATCTACCTTTTTTAATTTGGTCCCTGGATATCCAATATCCACATTTTGGTCATTTCTCATTTATTCCGTTTTACGTGTGACCTAGTAGGCCCCCGAAATATTGGTAAAAGTCCAAAATGCCCTTGAAACCATTTGAAGGCATATCAAATTAATCCAATTAATTTTGTGATCAATTTCTTTCAATTAATCATGTATGGACCTTAAGCTATAAGCGGACTCTAGCAAACTATTATAGCTACCCAATTTTTGACAAGAGTCAACAACAGTGACAAGCCTGTCTGTGGCTGATCTTAGTGTATATTACTATGCACACCATGCATGATACAATCCCTTCATTATCTATATCCAATCAGTCAGAGGTATGGATGATATTCAACCTCTATAACTAATTATAGTTTCTGAACCTCGTGAATTGTTCGACATCCAATGAATCTGAGCACTCAAATCCCATTTGAGTCTCGATCAAACCTTACAAGGGTTTATCAATCAAACCAATTCGTTGAGTGGCCATTGATATCAAATTCGAAGAGTGGTAATGAATCCTATCTTGATTTGGCAATGCCTAACTATATTTCCAGAAATATCCAATCTAAGCCTTTATTGTTCCTTGTGGCTAGAGTCACGTTTGACTTAGTCAAAGTATAACCTTCCATGTAAAAGACATCCTACAATCTCAAGTCGAAGGATCAGTCATACGATCACCACTGGAAATTAACTGTTGACGCAGCTCCATACAGTATCTCCACATGGGTCAGACAAGATCATGATTGCCAGTTATATTTCTCCAAACTAACTAGGTCGTGTCCACGTGTGTGTTCAGATGTAAGTCACTTACATCTCAACTTGTGAGGTCAGCTGCTCATCATATGAGAAATACCCCAGCGTCTAGTCTCAATAGATATGATAGTGCCCAGTTATTAGATCTCGACTAGTGTCATTTTGGTGCAGAAGTTTATATCATTAGCAATCACCATCACAATCCTATAACCCTTTATAAGATTGATTGAATGAATTAACTTCTCACCATGGACATCATCTTTAACATGCAATGCACAATAAATGCAATATAAGATGAATAATCAACCTTTATTATTAAATCAATACAGAATGTACAGTCATAGATACAATAGAGCTCAATCAAATTGGCCCTAGGGCACCTATCAGACTAACAGTCTCTCACTTGACCTAGAGCCAATTTGTCGTATGACGTAAGCCAAATGACAATACATGCTGCTTAAACTTATTTTGAGCCAACGGTTTGGTCAACGGATCTGTAATGTTATCTTGCATAGGTACCCTATCGATACTAACGTCACCTTGATCAATGATCTCTCTGATCAGGTGATAACGTCGTAGTACGTGTTTGGATCACTGATGAGACCTGGGTTCTTTAGCTTATGCCATAACTCCATTATTATCACATAACAATGTAACCGAATAGTCCATGGATGGAACCACACCTAACTGTGCAACAAACTTCCTAATCCAAACAGCCTCCTTTGCTACATCTGATGCCATAATGTACTTGGCTTATGTTGCAGAATCAGCAGTGGTTTCCTACTTGAAACTTTTCTAACTAACCACTACACTATTGAGTACAAATACCTAACCAGTTTGGGATTTGCTGTCATCTTTATCTGATTGAAAGTTGGCATCCGTATACCCACTAACAATCAGTTCTGAATAACCTCCATATACCAAAAATGAATCCTTAGTCTTTCTCAAGTACTTAAGGATGTTTTTTTCTACAGTCCAATGTTTCTCACCAGGGTCAGACTAATATCTACTGGTGATGCTCACAGTAAACGAAACATCGGGCCTCGTACATAGCATGGCATATATTATGGATCCAATTGCCGAAGCATATGGAATCCTTTCCATCCAATGTCTATCAGATTATGTCTTTGGATACATTTCCTTAGACAAATGAATGCCATGAAGAACAGGAAGATTGCTTCTCTTGGATTCCTCCATACTGAACTTTTTCAGTATTCTGTCTATGTACGTAGACTGAGAAAGCCCTATCATTCTATTCGATCTATCTTTATAGATCCGAATGCCAAGAATGTAGGTCACTTCCCCAAGGTCTTTCATGGAGAATTCCTTGGATAACCATACCTTTATGGTTTGCAACATAGAAACATCATTTCCCATGAGCAGTATGTCATCTACATACAATACAAGGAATGATATGGCATTTCCTTCAACCTTTCGATACACACAAGCATCATCTTCATTTTTGATGAAGCCAAACTATTTGACTGTCTCATCAAAATGAATGTTTCAACTCCTAGATGCTTGTTTAAGACCATAGATGGATCATTGCAATTTACACACTAAATTATGATCATCAGACTCAAAACCCTCCGGTTGTGTCATATACACATCCTCCTTTAAATCACCATTTAAGAAGGCGATTTTGACATCCATCTACCAAATCTCATAATCATGGTAAGTTGCTATAGCCCGTATAATCCTTACGAATTTTAGCATAGCCACTGGAGAAAAGGTCTCCTCATAGTCAATACCTTGTCTTTGACGATATCCTTTAGCTACCAGTCGAGCCTTGAATGTCGTTACATTCCCTTCCATGTCGGTCTTTCTCTTAAAGACCCATTTACACCCAATGGGTTTTATCCCTTGAGGTGGTTCCACCAAAGTCCATACTTTGTTGGAATACATGGAATCCATCTCAGATCTCATGGCTTTGAGCCATTCCTGTGAGTCAATGTCTAACATTGCCTCCTGATACATAGCTGGATCTTTACCATCCATATGATAAAGATCACACTATTCTAAGAAACTATGTCCCATATACCTTTCTGGAGTAAGTCGTACTCTTATTGATCTACATATCTATGTACCAGAAGTAGCAGGATGACTACTACTAGTCTCAACTCTTTAATCAGTAGGAGCATCAACATTTGGTTGTACATCACCATGTACATTTTTCACTTCCACTAAATCCTACATACCTTTATTCTCATCCAGTCGGTGATCCTCTGTTTGTTTTTCTTGAACTTCATCAAGTTCAATCATATCCTGTGCACCCTTTTCCAGAAACTCCTTTTCTAGAAACACGATGTGCTTTGAGACAAACATTTTTTGCTCAATAGAATGATAAAACTGATATCCTACTGACTCTTTCAGATATCCCACAAACATACACTTGTTGGATTTAGGCTCTAATTTATCCGACTGCACACGTCTCATGTATGCATGACAACCCCACACTTTCAAATACTTGAAATTGGGCTTCTTGCCAAACCATATCTCATATGGAGTTTTATCAATCGACTTAGATGGGA
>JANHAO010009566.1:0-18291 GCA_026873985.1 Saraca asoca
TGAGTTGAATGGATCCATTTGATTTAGATGTTAATATAGTTATTGAGATCTTGATAATCACCTTTAGAAGAGGATAGGAAAACTATGCAATGCATTGAGATCTTGATGGATTGTTTATGGCTAAGTTCTGATTAGACTCATTAATCATTTTCAAGGATTCTTGTTGTGATTTTAAGTCATAGAAATGATTAACAAGTAGATGAATATTTAATGATCAAGGATGCATTAATCTCAAGTTAATTCCCTTAGCTAGTTGCTTTGTTATTTGTGTTTTCATTTCTATTAGTGTAGTTAGCTATTAGTGTAGTTTCTGTTAGATTAAGTTTTGCCAACCCCCCTTATTTCTAGCTCCTAATTGATTGATATCATCTAGCAAATGATCTTTAGGTTTAGTCCGGTGTTACTCTATGCTACAAGTAGGGTAGTGTAATTCGATTTTATAAATTTCTAATTTGATCGGTGTTGACAGCAGCGAATCACACTGCTTCACTCATCAGTGGTGACCAGCCACCCATCACTCTTCAATGATCGACGACTTCATTTTGCCTTCTTTGTGCTTCTCTAGCAGCACATTCAAATCCTAATTAACTACTGGATAGTGAATACCTTCTAACCCCTTCTTAACTTAGAAGTTTCTTTGCATTTGGAATGTATCATTTTAGTTGGACATTTATCCTAGAATGTTCTGATAGGTGTGGCTATTTAATTATTGAATTAGGGTGATTCAAGGAAAAGAAATTTGAGGTTATATTTCTAATTGAGGAGAGTAGATAATCCTGCTTTTGTTGTGAATTCCTTATTACAAAAAAAAATTAATTTTATTACCTAGAATGTTGAAATTTTTGAATACCTGGAATATTAAAGGTAGTTTGCTTTGAAATTTTAACAATATGTTATGTATATATATATGAATTATTATAAGATGTCTACTTTTTCTAAATTGATTACTGCATATGCAACTTGTGATTGAATTACTTTGCTACATCGAATTTCTAAAGTTATTGAACTATATGTTACAAAAAACAAATGAGAACATCTTTTGATCATTGAATTTATGAACTGATGGAAACTTGCTCCTTGTTTTTGAATACATACGATATTATGTTTCGGAATTATCCCTTGGATTTTGATGGAATTTAGAAAGTCCAGAATCTTTTTGATACTGAATATTTGAAGATTTCAAAATATCTTAATGATTTTCTTATGTTTATATCCTGATGAATATTTTTCATAATGTTATACTCTGCTGTATATTTTAACTTGTTGATTACTATATTTATTGACTTGATTCCTTTGATGAACTAAAGCTTTTGAATCTTTAGATTATTTTTAAACTAACAATTATATCCTCTAAATGTATGTTTTGCTACTTAAATTTTGAATATGAATTGCAAACAAAATTTTGGTTTTTTTTCTAAGGGATTATCTGCTCACTAAGTTTCTTGGAAAGTCACTCCATTTTCTTTCTATTTTTCAAAGCCTGAAGCCACTTCGTCCATTCACCCTCATCCACCTGGTTCAGATATGCCCCCTGATTGAGTAGATTCCTTCTTGTAGAGTTTAAAGGTGTATTGATGGTGTGATTTTTGGCAATTGGCATAGTTGAGATATGCATATGACTTGTCTAGTTGTTGCCTAGTAGGTTGTAGGCTTTGTGTTCTCTAGGCTACTGTAGTCTTGATTTTTTCTATATAAATCATGTGCCAGCCATGTAGCCTTTATTTGTTGTATTAGCCTAGTGCCCAGAGGTTCAAAAAAATGAGGAAACTCTACCAGATTTTTGGTAGAAATCAAATTGGGTATTTGGTCAATGCATCTATTTAGTATCATTTTATGTTACAATTGTGTAATATTAGGAGTGTTTATGCTTTAGTAGGCTTGTAAAGGGTTTCCCAACGATAACCTTCTACGCCAGTCAATGGCATGGGTCAGGGCGTGACAAATTTAGATTTGGTTAAAGACATATTCGAATGTTTTTCACTTATTGAATGTTTATAATTATTGTAATCATTTATAAATTGCTTGCTTCAAATAAAACCAATTTGCTTTCAAATAACTTATGTTATCATCTAATGTATTATTGAATTTTTTAGAAAATAAAATAATATATATAGTATAAAAAGGTCAAAGGAATTTTCCTTTCCTCATTTCCGTTTTTTCTTTTCTAGAGAGCCCTTAACTTCTTTTCTTATTCTTTTCCTTGCAAGTGTGCCAGCAAACCAGAGAGTAGCAGTAGCTTTACCAGGCTCTTAGTATTTTCCATTGTCTCTCAATTAGTCTTCAGTTGTTGTTCAATGTTGGAGCTTAGAGAGGATCAACTAGTGAGGCCAAAGCTCCCTTGTGGTAAAGAAACCAATTGTTACTCTGCTTTAATAGTTTGGCCATGGCAACAGCTCCATTGGAGCTTTATGCTCCATTCTTGGAGGTGGGTAAATGTATTTTCATCTTCAATTTTAGTTTTCTACATAGTTCTTTTGATAAATCAAGATGATACCCATTAAACCCTAGCTTCTATTTATTACACATACAAATTTTGGAGTTGTTTTTCAACTATCTTTAGAAAATTAAAGGAAGATTTGAAGTGTTGTGGTTGATTCTCCTTCTTGGAAGGATGTTTGTTGTCCAAAGAATTTGTGTAAAGTGAGTAAATTGCTCACTCTCTTTATGCTACTAAGATGTTTAATTTCCTTGTGACTAGATGTAGGCTAAATTTGTATTAGTTTATGATTTGATTTAGCTGAAGTTATTTGATTGCTATGTTGGACTTGTATCATATGTGTGGTTATATATGTAATAGGGAAGTGTAAGATTGCATAGATAGATGAATATGATAATATGTAGGAAAATGAAATGAGAGTTGGATTTGGTTGAGATATCTAATTGAAAGATGTAATTATAGAGCATTGAATTAGTTGGATTGTGTGATAGTGGAAGTGAAGTACTGTAGTTGTTGAAGAGAATGAAAATGAGAGTTTCCCTTGTACAAATGAATGTTTGTAGTGTGAGATTTGCATGAAACTTGATGTGCGATCATGATCGCAAGCCTAGAATTTTAGATTCAAGTAGCATCATGGGAGTCAACCATGAATGTTTTGATTTGACTTAAGGAATTTTAGTTCAAAATATGAGTCCACTCACCTAAAGTTGCAAACATTTGGGAAGCCTAGAATTGCATGCAATCCAAATCGTAATTAGAATCGAAAACATGGTTAGGAAGAATCAATTAAAATAGTACAAAATTAGTTGGAAAAGTGATTCAAATTGCAAGAAATGAATACTTACCCTGTCCAGCAAGCATGATCAGGAAAATAGTGTGACAAGAACATTTCGAATCATGAGCTAGAAAGAAAAATGTGTTTAAATGTTATAAGTTGTTATCTAAGACTTCTTCCATTAAGCTATGTCGATTGTATAACTGGGTTATTGAACTCAATTGTGTATTAGTCCATTAGAGCCGCAAGGTTTTCTTTTGGTATTATTGTAAATGGTACATGATAAATTAGCAATTATATAATAAAATGACTAAATAGTAAAATGTTGTTATTGTTTTGATTGATTTGTAAAATGTAAAATGATTGATTGGTAGAATATTGTCATTGTATTGATTGCGTTGTGAATTGATTGATGTGGATCCTTGAAAGATTCTTCAAGCAACCTAACAATGCAAATTGAAATTGTATATGGCCATTAACATGATGGAGAGATGAGGGAAGATTAATATGTTGGAGAGATAAGGTGAAATGTAAAAGAATGGAAATGAAAACTAATTAAATTGGTGAGTTACATGAAGAATGCCACCTTGGGTCCACATTGTTATTGTTTTTAAATGGTTTTTTGAACATAAAAAGGGAACTTATTTGAGTTTAGACAATGTCTATTGGTTTCCACATTATTATTGTTTTCAAATAGAATTGTGTGCACAAAAATGAATTGATTTGAGATTATACAATGCTTGTATGTTTCTCCATTGTTATTGTTTCCTAATGGAACTTACTTGGTGCCATTAAATGACAAATGGATAAAATTGAATAATGAAAGTGAACGGAATGTGATTAAGGTATTACAGTGTTTTATGTGTTAGGTAAATGTGACATATTACACCTCCTTTTATTTTCCTCAAGTAAGAAATGGTGGAAATGGTTTATGACACTATTTTCAGTTTTTAAACATTGAATGTTTAGTGTTAGTAATACTTAATTGTATAGTTTAGGAATAATAGGATATTTTTTGGAATTTTTTACTACATGTGAAATAATCTATAGGATGTCATTATTCACATAAGAACAACCAAAAGTCATTCTTGTTGTCTGATTGAAGTTGTTAAGTAGTAATTCTCTTATGTGTCTAATACCCACATTAAGTTTTATTTTATGACTATGTGAACGTTACCTAAATGGTAGTTTCTTGATACTACTAAATCAAATCACTAATTAGTATGTTTGTCTAAGCTAGTGGTTAGTGGGAATGAATGATAATGGGTAGGTTATGCATTGGGGGATTGCCAATGAAACAATTGGGTAGTAGCCCCTGAAACTTTAATATTGATATCTAAAAGATGCCTCATAAGAAATTTGAATGTAAAATGGTATGCTTGATCAAAAGAATGAGTAAAGGTAACAATATGAAAACTTAGAGAAAAAAATTTGTGAATAAAAAGATGGTTTAAATATTGGCACAGTTTAGCTCATGTGAAGAGTTTAAATACAAAAATAACATAAAAAAAAATTGGCATGGCTTACTTGAATAGGACTATGTGTGAAACTTGTAAATTAATAGCTAATTCTCTTATAGGTGTTTTATGATTTACTTGTCATGTAGAAATATGAATTGAGATTATTTTGGTGTTGTACCTAATTTTAGCTAAGCTATTATGATATAGAGTCATAGATAGTTTTCTTTCACTTTACATAAATAGTTAAGCAAAGCAAGAAACATTTGATAAAACGGTAAATGAGAGAACAAGTGGGATGGTTCATAAAAATATGAATATTGTGTTAAGTTCATTGTTTGAAAAAGGTAAACTGTATAGATGGATTGTTTAACTATATATCTATCATAGGTAAACTAAACATTTCTGTGTTTTATGATGGTTATATATTGTAAATTGTGACAATGGTGTAATTGTATATTAGTAATAGGCGGTATATAGAGTAAGTGATTTACTTACTGGATTTCATTGAAACTCACTATATTTTCCTTGTAAAAACAAAAATGTTTTAGGTTGCGCATAAATTGTTGTCTCAAAGACTACTAAGGCTAAGAAGGATGACACAAAGCTTAGAGGAATAGTTGGTAGTAAATAGTATCATATATACATGCATTGAGTCACTATGCTTTTATATATTGTAATGTTTGTAAAAAAATTGAGATTTGTATAAAATGTTTTGATATTTAGAAACAAGTTATACAAAGGAAACTCCATTGAAATTTGGTAAAAGCTTTTTAGAATTTCAATGAATCAGAATTTCAATCATTTTGAAAAGAAAAAATTATTGGTGTTCTTTTTTGAAGTTTAATAGGTAATATGCATTAAGAGAGTAAGTGTAAGGCATATAGGTGGGTGCCACCAAGTGTTTACTTATGCTGATTGCATTCCAAAATTTAGGGCATGGCATCAACATTCCATACATAATTCTAATTTGTATGGGAACCTTTTTAACAAAACCAAATTAAAGCTTTCTTCCAAATAGGATGTCTCTCATTGAAATCTTCACTCACTTTCAAGTTTTAAGGATTGAAAAAAGGTTAATAACATCAACAATTCTATGTGGATGGGTGAGATAAATATGTATCAAATGGCCTTTCAACTTGTTGGTGGAAGATGGAGAAAGCAAGACTTTTCTAGTACAGCTACGCCATTTTCTACTAAGGTTAGTGGTTCTAGGTCTTCTTCTATTGCTACTAGAAGTGCTAACTTCCAAAATGAAACATGAACACGCTTTGGAAAATGTGAATTCAATAGACTCACTACTTTGATTTTATGGAAAAAAGCCTGAATGAAGCTTATGAAGATAGAAAGAAGATTCATAGTTAACTAAACCTTATGTATGAAGGTAAAATTAGTCGAGATCAATGATGCAATTATGCATGGAGATTGTTAGCCTAGCTATTATATCTTCTTTAGTGATGTTCAAAAACAATTTTATTTGATGTCACAATCTAACCATATACTTTGAGTGTTTGTTCTTTTTGCAGACATAAAGTTGATCAAGTGACATCGAAAGATATCAAAAGATCTAACCTAGTCTTAAGGTTTATTGATGTTTATAGGATCTTTTGTTAGTGTAATGTAATCAATCTTTGATCCAAATATTTTTCTAAAATAATTTTCTAAGGCTAAAATAAATTAAATGAAATGAGTCTAAAACAAATGTTTTCTAGCTATATTTTCTAATGCATTCTCACAAGTTAAATATTTTATAAAAATTATTTTTCATTGTATGAATTAATTCAAACATGAAATCTTGTGGAATGTACTTGAATCGATTCCCAAATCGATTCATAAAGAAAAGTTTTTGAAAACTTTTTACTGAAACATTTGAAATCATTTTGAATCGATTATGTAATTGATTCACAAATCTTTTTACACAGAGGGTAATCGATTCATGCATCAATTCAGTTATAGATTTCTTCATGATTTTCATAAGCTAAATTGATTCACAAATCAATTAGTTAGTTATAGCTGCTATGAATCGATTCATGAATCGATTCAAGACTTAAAAATCATTTATTTTTTAATGTCAATTATAGCAACTATAAATACCATCTCACTCTCATCTTTAACACATAACTCATATCATTTCTCTATCACTTTGAGTGCAAAAAATAGAGAGAGTTTCTTGTGCTTCATTTAATCTAACTCAGCCTCTTAAAACAATAACTGATTAGTTGCTTGGATTAAATTCTCTTAAGATTACATAGCTATTTTGTTGAGAAATTCATCTCAAGTCTGGTATTGTTTTCTTTTACCAAAATCTTATATATTTTTCAGGTTTCTAAAGTTGATCAAGAACTGAAGATACAAGGAAGAGGTTGATCTTGCCTTGTATATTCTATTAGTTGTAAGGTTGATTGCAATTAAGCTGAAGGTATATTATTAGTGTATCTAAGCTAGGAAAGAGCCTAGTGAAATCATATTATAAATTGGTTTTCAAGAGTCCAGTTTAAATCCTATGAATTATAATAAAAAAGATCATCCAGTTAAGGATTGATCTAGTGGATGTACACTTCATTTGTAGTTTCTGGTGAAGTTGAACCACTTTAAAGCCCTGATGTTTCTTGTTTATCTTTTTTGCACTTTTCATTTCTAAATTACTGCATGATTGCAATTTTGATTTAAGTGTATTGCTACATTGCTAATACAATTATGATATTATGCTACTGTTGAATCTGAATAATTGGAAATTGAATTAATAACAAATCTAGTCACTTCAATATCATTCTTTATCTTCTAATGGAAATCTTTTGGAAAATCCTTGTGCAATAAGAATCTAATCTCTCAAGCACAAAGAGAATACATTTACAAATATAAAAAGGGCAAGATCTAAATTTTAGGACCCTTAGAGATGTCAAATTTGTAACTCCTATTTCCCCATTTAATCTTGTTTGCTTTTACTACCTTTGATGTCTATTTTAGGATATTCAACTTGATTTTCTTAGGTAATTTGATATGGTTAATTACTATTGTTGAATTTTTTATAAAAATTATTTTTTATTATATGAATCAATTCAAACATGAAATCTTATGGAATGTACTTGAATTGATTCCTGAATCAGTTCATGAAGAAAAGTTTTTTGAAAATTTTTTATTGAGACATTTGAAATCATTTTGAATTGATTATGTATTCGATTCACACATCCTTTACACAAAGGGTAATTGATTCATGCATGGATTCAATCATTGATTTCTTCATGATTTTCACAAGTTGAATCAATTCACAAATTGATTAGTTAATTATTAGTTAGTTATAGTTGCTATGAATCGATTCACAAAATGATTCAAGACTTAAAAATTGATTATTTTTGAATGTCGATCATAGCAACTATAAATACCCTCTCACTCTCATTTTTAACACATAACTTATATCATTTCTCCATCCCTTTGAGTGCAAAAAATAGAGAGAGTTTCTTGTGCTTCATTTAATCTAACTCAGCTTCTCAAAACAACAATTGATTAACTACTTGGATTAAATTCTCTAAAGATTACATAGTTATTTTGTTGAGATATTCATCTCAAGTCTAGTATTGTTTTCTTTTACAAAAATCTTATCTATCTTTCAAGTTTCTGAGGTTGATCAAGAACTAAGGATACAAGGAAGAGGTTAATCTTGCTTTGCATTTTCTATTAGTTGTAAGGTTGATTACAATTAAGCTGAAGATATATTGTTAATGTATCTAGGCTAGGCAAGAGGCTAGTGAAATGTTGTTTGTAAACTAGTTTTCAGGAGCCCTATTTAAATCTTGTGAATTGTAATAAAAGAGATTATCTAGTTAAGAATTGATCTAGTGGATGTAGACTTCATCTATAGTTTTAGATGAAGTTGAACCACTTTAAAATCCTGGTGTTTCTTGTTTATCTTTTCTGCACTTTTCATTTCTACATTATTGCATGACTGCAATTTTGATCTAAGTGTATTGCAACATTACTAATACAATTTTGATATTCTACTGCTGCTCAATCTGAATAATTGGAAATTGAATCAATAACAATTCCAGACATTTCAATATCATTCTTTATCTTCCAATAGAAATCTTTTTGAAAAACCTTATGCAACAAGAATCCAATATCTCAAGCACAAAGAGAATACAATTTACAAATGTAAAAAGGGCAAGATCTAAATTTTGGAACCCTCAAAGATGTCTAATTTGTAACTTCTATTTCCCCATTTAATCTTGTTTGCTCTTGCTACCTTTGATGTTTATTTTAGGATGTTTTGCTTGGTTTTCTTAGATATTTTGATATGGTTAATTACTATTGTTGGATATTTTGATTTTCAATATAATTTGTTGAATTTTCATTATTTGTTGAATACATGTCTTATTCATTGAATGATTTTTTATGTTGCCAAAAGGAGGAGAAAGTAACGGGATTGAGGTTTTATGATATGTGTGCTAAATTGATTTATATAAGTATGTTTTAAGGGGGAGGTAATAGATTTAGAGGATTTTATGCAAGAATTTAATTTTGATTAAGTGTTGAATGATTTTGATTATGATCTAACCCCAAAATTGTTTGTCATCATCAAAAAGGAAGAGATTGTTGAGCCTCATCCTTAGTTCTAAAGATTTATAACTTATTTTAATGATAACAAACACTTTTGGATGATCTTATTCTGTTCTATTTCAGGAAATCAATGATGAAAGACCTTGGATTATTTGATGGAACTTAAAATAGGCCTAGGATTAGTTAATTGTAAAGGTTAAAATTTTATTTGAATTTAGCTCAAGATTTAGATTTAATTTTGGAAGTATTTCCCTCAAAAAATTGTCTAAGGATTTTTGAATTATTTTGCCAAAAGCATTCCACTATATTTTTAAATGATTTATCAAATTTTTACAATTGAAAATATGCTTTTGAGTTGAAATAATTGTTTTGAAAAGGATTGAAATGAATTTATAAATTTTTTATTTCAAAACAACAACAAATGTAGACCTTACGACTCAAATTGGAACTTTTGAACTATGTTCACAATTCAAATCATAGCCTTTTGAACTTAACTAGAGAGTTTTCAAATTGAAGTGATTAAAATCAGCATTTTTAACTAGGATATGAGATTTGATTCATAATTAATTGAAAATTGCCAAAGAGTTTGTAATTTGAGGGGATTAGAATGGGTCATTGAATTAATGGTCATTTTACTGTATGTGTTGTATTTTCACTACAAATATTCATTTTACATATTTTCTTAGTGAATTTGAGCTTGGAAGTGGATGTATGTTTTGGATATGGTTTTTTAATGAGGAACCTATAAGTACATGTTTGAATCTCTATCTCTACTCTTTTATTTTCTGCACTTTATATTCTTGATTTTCATTGTTGTTCATATTGAAGTTGTATTGTTGATATTATAAATGATGCTTAGGTAAGAATATTGTGTGAATATGTTTAGCGTTTATTTTCAAGTGGTAAAATTTTATCAAATTTTAAAAGGGGATTTTGGAAAATGTTTTCAAAATTATAAAATCTTAAAACCAATTCACCCTTACTGGTTGACCTTATGGGTATAGGCTAAACCTAGCTCTAATTGTGGATTGTGGTTAGATCTCACACTCATTATCTAAAGATGTCATCTCCCTTTTCACCTCAAAATTTTACTCAAACTTAAATGGAGAAAATTTTAACTTTCTTATTAGATGACTTCTTATTCTGCAATTAATAAGAAATTAGTTTTGAATTTAAGTTATAGAAAACACTAGGACTTGAAGTTAGTTTTGAGTATTATTAGTGAAAAAATGGGATTTGAAAATAGTTTTGAATGTAAATTATAGAAAATACTAGGACTTGAAATTAGTTTTGAGTTAATATTAGAGAAAAGAACTAGAAGATATTGAAGTCACTTTTAAATTTAAGTTATGGAAAACAATATGACTTCAAATTAGTGTGTTGCAATTAGTTTTGAATTTAAGTTATGGAAAATAACAGCACTTTAAATTCGTTTTGATATTTTTCATACAAACGTTAGGAAATGGTCATGGTACAGCTAGAGGAAGTGGTCGCAGGGGCCGTGCTGACTCTACACATGACCCTCAAAAGAAAGTGGGAATAGAGTAGATAGAAGTTCAAGACCACTTTTTATGCCTTGAACCTACATTCTAGCATTCTTAATTAGCACTCCTGAGCATGACGAACAGGATCAATTGGATGAGCAGGAGTACTAATGTCTAGATGATCCTTGATTTTGTAACTTTTTTCTCATTTTGTAATTAATTTAGAGAATATTATAATTAAATTTACAAAAATAAAATTTATTCATTTCATCATTATCAGCTTCATTTTAATTGATTTCATTATTTATTTTTATTATGTTGAATTAATTTTCAATATAATATTAAAATTAATATATACATATATATGCATTTTCCACAATTTATGTCATAGGAAAGCAATTCTTTTAAAAAAAACACACACATTTTCCCATGGAAAAATAATTATGGAATTGTTTTTCGAAAAAAAAAACCATTTCCATTGTATAAGTTGCAAGAAACTTAAAAAAGAAATCATAACCATACATACCATGGGAATAATCCCCAAAAAAAATTACTCATATCTCATATCTGATAGTTAAAAAATTGTAGGAAAATCATGAGAAATTAATTTTCCACGATAATTTACAATTTTCCTATAGTATTAGTTACGAGAATTGGCTTATTTCTTGTAGGGAATATTATTATCCAATATGTATGGTTATAGTATGGCAATTAATTAATATTGTATTTATCATTTTCATAAATTCTTATAGTGTGTGTTTAGCACATTAAAAAGCTAACTTTTAGCTCTTTAACTTAGTCAAAATGCTCTTTTTCATATTTTAAAGTATCTGGCACACTAGCTTTTTAGTAAAGAAAGCTCTTTTTTAAAAAAATTTACTCCAAATAATATATAACTTATTAGAATAAAATGTTTAATTATTTTTTTATTAATTTATCTCTCTTCTTTTGATTAATTAACAATATATGCACCAATCATTTAAAAATCCTCATTTTCAATGTTTATTTTTTCACAAAGTTAAAGAGGATGAAAAAAAACTCTACATATCATTGCATATTTAGCCTATGTCTATTAATTTAAAATAATAAATAAGAATAATTAAGTATATAAATAAATATATGATGTCACAAAATATAGTTAATTAAATTTTAGGCAATTTTATTCTTATTTTGAATATCTTAATTGCACCAATATACTTTAGCATCGAAATAAATATGAATTAATTTATTTTATATATTATCTAGTAATATTAACATATCTTTTTCTACCATTTTACATTTATAAGTTAGTTCAATAGCTAATTTTATCAAACAATTTTAATACAATTAGTTAGTAGCTAGTAAAATAGCTAACTGTTATCTTATTAGGTACTTATGCCAAATATACTCATAGTCTAAGTTCTATTCAATTTTTTATATTTTCAAAACTTCCATTAAAAGCCAATGATTAGGCTACCATCTCCGTATGGATTTCTATTCAAAGCATTCATAATTTGATGTGGCTTGAATTTGATGTTTTGTTGTTTCCATAATCTTCAAATTTTGTATTCATTTTTTTTTCTTTTATTCATTAGTGAATAAAAAGAGGATCAAGATCCTAGTAAAGTGTCATGGTCTGATAACTCTTTAGTTGAAACCATGCAATACATGATGCTAACTCTTGTCTAACATGTTAGCCTTCCTATAAATTTAAGCCACACTCAGATAGATAAACAAGGCATTGTAAATTTTGTTAGTTATACAACCAAAATCCTATGCCTAACATGTTCACAAGTAAACATGAGTGTATAGTTGATGCATTTTCTTATACCAATCTCAAAAAACACACCATATGATTAGCCTCAAGTATACATTGAAAATAGACTTTTTAAAATAAGGAGAAGGACAACTCTATTTTAATAGTATATGCCTTATTACATAATTTTTAGTATGTAGGAGAAGTCTCTAAGCTACCACACTTTAATCCCTAACTCAAGTCATGGTGCCCTCCTATGTCACCGGAGACACCCCCTAAAGAGTATTCTAAGCCAAAGTCTTGATGACATAATTAAACATACTTTTTTTAAGTTAACATAAGGGCTTTTCTCTTAGCTCAGAAGGATTCTAATGCACTATCTCATATGGATGCAAAGATAAAAATGTAAGGATCATAACCATGTTCATTTTTACTCTCAGCAAACAAATGATCTATGCTAAAATGACAAACACCACCACAATGGGTAAAATTAAGAAAAATAATACATGAGTACATTTACTCCCAAATTCACATCACGAGACCTCCTATTCATGCTAGATTTTCTTGCTTAGTTTTGTCCAAACCAAGTATGTTTGCTTATCAAACTAGTTCACAAGGCTAGCTTGTGACATTCTCCCCTATTTCAAATGTCAATGCCCTCATTGTAACCTCAATCTAACACAATTTCCATAAAGGTTTCTCTTACAGAGCATTAGGTTCTCAAATCTTCATGAGGGTCTTTAACTTACTCCACTCAAGTTTCTTATTTGACAGCTCTATGCTTGTCTCTTTGAGCTAACATCATTTAAGAGACTTTGATTGATGGTAACCTCAACCTAACATAGTTTTCATGATAATTGTCAGGCTACTGCTCCTCAACTCCTCCCTTGGCTTTTTCTTGCTTTGTTTACTTGAACTTGCAGTATTAGACATTTGTTTCCCCTGTAATCTTTGCATAGTTGCCTCTACAATTCTGGTGCCTTAGACTTTACTGCCTCTACAAACTTTATGATCTAGCTTTGTAGACTCTTTTTCATTATTCCAACACAAACTCATAGCCACTCTTTCCATAGCTCTCTGGTTTTGATACCTTTGCAACTTATCCTGCCTTACTACCTCTAGGGCATTTAGGTTATTACCTCTACAACTTGTACTTGTCTTACTATCTTTGTAACTTGCATGCATATTGTCCCCGCACAACTCTCGATTCACTACCATTATAGCTTAAATGTGCGCTACCTTAATAACTTGTGCACTTGGTTAGTGTTTTGGATGCCTACTAATAGATAGCCCTGCATCCAATGTCCCATTCTACTGATGTGAAAGACAAAAGTCTCATGTCTTGTTTGTGCACAAGTCCATTTCTAGCTGAAAAAGATAGCTTACTTGTAAGTCTTATTCCTTGCTCACACGTATGCTCACATTAGGTTTAATTAAGTTTGCTTGCGGTAGTCCACTATGCCTCGAGTCATTTCACTACTCCACCATGCAACTATATAGCTCTAGCTCGCTACATCAAGTATCATTTCCACTTGTATGCAAATATGATATGCTAGCTCTTTTAGCATTTTATCTCGAATCTTGTGATTAAGTGTTACAGCTTGTCATTACACCCATATGATAGTGCATGATTGATCCCTCCTAGATGGTCTCCTTCCCCTCCAAGTATAGTCCTTCAAGTACAATTCCTGTCCTCTAACAAAATTTTGGACTCCTGTAGTAAGATTTGTCTGCTTAACACAATAGAAGAGATTTGTCATCCTATAGGATGTGTCCACTAACTATTATGGCCATGTTTTCTAGCATAACTATAGCTTCCCTGATAGTTCATATGCCCCTCATGGACATGGTAAAATCTTCTTTAAAAGATCAAGGCTTCTCTCAGGGTTTCCTCTTGCTAAACAACACAACAATTCACTTATTCTCTTGAGTAATTTTGCTTTCTTTCGAATATTACTATGAATAAGCACATAATTAATGTTTGTATTCTATAGCATGTCCACCAACTTTTGCACACACTTGCATTTGATGCCTTGTTAGCATTCCCTCAAATGCAATATCTATTACATTGGACCTTAAGTTACTCCAACCTCTTGCAACCTTCTTAATAAAGTCCTTAGCATCATCTCTTTACTATTTTGATGAGTGTCTTCTTCACTCACAATTCTCATATACTTTTGATAAGTTGAATCTACCAATTGTAGCTCTCCCAATCTACATCTCCCAATCTACATCCTTTAGTAGGCTTTCATACCTACTATTATGGGTTGGTAACTTTTTAACCTAAAACTTGTGGCGCACGATGTCAATTCTTGGTCAACATGCTAGTTTTCTAATAAATTCAAGCTACACTTGAATAGGTAAATAGGACATTGTAGATTTTGTCACTCATACAACTAAAATTCTATGCATAACATGTTCATAAGCAAATACAGCATGTAGTATAAGCATTTGAACATATCAGGTCTTAAATTACGCACCATATAATTAGCCTCCAGTGTACATGGAGAAGGGATTTTTTGAAATAAAGAGAGGGACAACTCTATTTTATCAATATAAGCTTTATTACATAGTTTTGAGCGTGTAGGCGGAGTGTCTAAACAACCACATTCTAATCCCTAACCCATGTCACAGTGCCCACCTGAGTCACCAAACATGCCCCTTTAAAGAACATTCTAAGTCAAAGTATTAATGATACAAGTAAATATACTTTTTTTGTTTAAGTTGATACAAGGGCTTTTCTCTTAACTCAAAAGGGTTCTAATACATCATCTCATATGTACACAAAGATAAAAAATGCAAAGATCATAAAAATGTTTTTTTCCACTCAAATTGGACAAACAATCTATACTAAAATAATACAATACCCCCAAAAATAGGAAAAATAAGGAAAGATAATATACAAATGCATTTGCTCACAAGTTCACTCCATAAGAATTTCTCTTCATGCTTGATTTTCTTGCCAAGTTTCTTCTAAAATCAAATATGTTTGCAAGTCAAACTGATTCACAAGGCCAGCTTGTGACATTAAAGGATGGAAGAAATATCACTAAGACTCAACCCAAATATCACATTATTATATTTCAAAAGAAAACTTGACAATTACATTTTGAGCTAACTGATTGGTTTCTCTCACTTTTTTCCATCAAAATATTCTTGTCTAATTCTCCATCAATTATATAGATTTAATTAAGGTCGGGTGTTATCCTAATTTCTATTAATTGCTACAATATGAAATATATGGTATTCCTTGTTGCACTTTTTGTTTTTATTTGAGATATGTCTTAGTCCTATCATGCCTGCTAGTTTACTCATCAAATCATCTTAGAACCAATAATTTTCCTTCATTTTAGAAAATCACCAAACCTTTTTTGATGAAATACATATAGATGTGAAGCAAGCATAAAACACAAAACCACTAATACAAACAAATGCAAAAAAAGCAGTAAAATTTAAAGGCTCCTTCAGTAGATCACTTAGGTAAGACTTTATGGACAAAATTATATTAAAATATTAAAAATAACAAAAAAATATTTTTATACCACCCATTACTTTAAATCCATTCCTATCCTCTACCACAACCAGTATTACTATTACCAATATGGTTGTTGCTAGTACTATGGCCACTAATGTTGTGGCAACAACTGCCACTACATTACCACTAGGGTGACTACTGCCAATGCTCACAATCCATCAGTAGCTATTATTTCCACCATTACAATCATCAATCATATTCCTGTCATCACACCATAATCACCAACAATTGTTGTCATTACACCACCATCACTACCTTCCATCAAATATTACTATATCCACCACCATACATTAATACAATTTTGCTTCCACTATCGCCATTTCTTCTTTGTCATTATCACTGTCTATGGCTTTCATCCACTGCCAACACCCTTCCTCCATTGTTATATAAGAATAATTTCATTTAAAATATCTTTTTATACTATAAATATTCTTATGTTATAAAATAAGAAATATATGACTATCACGCCTCGATTCGAACATGACTGGCATAGAAGGTCACCATTAAGAAATCCCCTACAAGCTTATAATGTAGAACCTTTGCTAATTAACCTAACATACTAAAGACTAAAATTATCATGAGGCATAAACAAATATTTACATTTTAAATCCTACCAAAAATCTTATAGAGTTTCCTTTATTTTCTGAAGACCTAGGTATAAGGCCTTTACAACAGACAATGGCTACATGCCCTGCACATCCTATACAATAACTCAAAATTACAATGGCCTAGATTACACAAACCTATATCCTACTAGGTACTCACCAATCAAAATACATACACACAACAATTTTACCAATTGCCAAAACTTTCACCATCAATACATCTTTAGGCTCTGCAAATGGTAATCTACTCGATCAATGAGCAGATCTTGAACCAAAATGATGAGAAGGGACCATGGGGGGCATCCTTGGGCTCTAAAAAATATGGGGAAAATGGGGTGAATTCTATAGAAACACAGTGAGGAGATAATCCAATAGAAAACCAAAACTCAATTCATAATTCATATTCAAAATCCAAAGGATAAAATATGTATATATTCGTGAAGATAAGCTTATCAATTCAAAAGTCACAATCTAAAAATAGGTTTGAAAATTTTCATCCATTTGGGAAGTCAAAGGATCAAAATATGGTATTTTATAGAAGTAAAATAAGCAATAGAGTGTAATATTATGAAAAATAATCATCATGGTGGAAACACAGGAGATATTTAATATGGTTTTCTAAAATTAGCAATACTTAAGTAGCAAAATATTCAATAGTTACTCTTTCATTCAAATACAATTTAAATTCAAAGGATAATTCCTAAAGGTAACCGTACCTAACAAACATCACCATAATCTATCCAAACACACCAATCAAATATTTTTATATTCATATGTTCAAATGTTCACCCCCTTATTTCTCCAACAAATATTCTAATCACAAGTGCACTTGAGGGTTTCCAACGAATTTCTAATGGATCTATGATTTCAAAACACTTAATCATTCAGAAAACATTATGCTACTAGATCTATCCATAAATAAGAGATATTTTATTCATATCATAATATTAATAATCATAACATATTGCCAAACATTCTTGGTAGTATAAGCTTCATAAATGTTAAAATTTCCATATCACAATAATATGAAATCTTTGCTTTTGTAAACTGTAATGGTTGTAAAATGCAGAAATACGCTAAAACATTTCCATATTTGTACATAAATCAATATAAAATGTATAATTTCATCACGGAAAATCATTTTCATTTATATATATAACATACTATTAAACTTTCGAAACAAGTTAACATAAAAAAATCCAATTATTCAAAAATCATAATGTTCTGTATAACAAAATTATTTCATATGGCAAAAGGAGATTTACCAAGAGAGTTGGATTATTTACTCACCTTAAGAACTCCATAATCAATCAAATTTTCCAAAAGGAGTGGTCAATATTGCAAGAAGGGTCCGCATAGTGCTCATTCAGTCAACTTGAGAATTCGAGTCACTCAACCTATTTGCGTAGAATCAGTATTAAAATCAAATCCTAGAACTTAAATTCAAAGTCCTTTAATTAAGTACACTATCCTATACTAAATATTAGGCTACAATATTTGAAGCTATAATTTCAAATCAAGTAGTAGAACCACCTACTTGGATATTTGGCTTAAACTCAAAAATTTGATGCATTCTTGGTTCTTCGATGGGAGTATCATTGAAGCTAATTAACAAGGAAATTTCAGCATACATCAAATTTGAAGGGTTAGGGTTTTAGGTAAGATTTCTTGATAACTTGAAGTAGACTCAATATAAAATAAATTTGATA
>JANHAO010009567.1:0-18289 GCA_026873985.1 Saraca asoca
TTCCCAATCCTAGATAAGAATCTACTCAGACATAATGAAAATAAAGATCAAATTCATTAAGGTAAAGAACTGCATAATGTTTAACAAACTGAAGAAAAGAAAAAAGATTGAAGCTATAAATAGATGAAGGGAAAGTGAAACTTGCAAGAACTTTAAAGAACAAAAGAAGAACAAGAAACCAAACTAAAAAATCCTAAAATTATCTAAGAATCCTAAAACTATCTAATGATCCTTGGTATGACTAAGAATGCCTTAGGATGACTAAGAATGGCTTGGAATGCCTTAAGAATGTCCTTTTATAGCTTGACAGGGCATAGAACATAGTCATGCTTCGGGACATGGGCTGGTCATGTTTCAAGCTAGAAGGCTTTTAGAAGGCTGCTGGCTGTTGCACCGAACATGGGCGTGCTTTAGGACAAGGTCAGGCCATGTTCGGCGCTAACTTCATGGTTTCTTTCAACTTCTTTGGATAATTAACTTGGTCTTTTCACATCTTCTTCTTCATCCTCTTCTTGATCTAAGTGTGCTTCATTCTTCAGCTTTTCACCCTCCTTTTTAAGCGTATTTTGCTAACCTAAAAGACAAATGCAAACTACAGTAGTACCAAGAACAAAACTAACAAAACTAGAATAAAAGTAAAGGAAAAACCACAATTTAACAACCAATTAAGAGGTGATAATTAACATATTTATAGACATTTTACTCATTTATAACAATTCTATGAACTCTCTAATTACCCTTGTGATCAAGTCTCTTAGATTGTCCTTGAGCAATTCCTTCAAATTTAATCATTAACACTAATGGTGATCCACACAAACCAAATTGATCCAAAGCTTCTATCAAGTTCTTGTAACAAGTAATATAGAAAAATTAACTAATCAGCTTAAGAGGTGCAAGCTTTCTAAGGAATTACAAATTCACTAGGGTAAGATTGATGTTTGGATACAAAAAAGAGATGAGAAGTGAGACCACATAAAGAAAATTGGTGCACAACACATGTGCTAAAGCTGGATCAATGTCTTATTTTAGTTTAACTTTTTTCTCTTTAAATAGAAGAGTTTGAGGCACAAGTAAAAGTGAGGAGGCAACATAAGTTGTGCATAAGCTAGGGTTACTCCTTGCTTATGTCATCCACTCACTTAGTGCAGCCTCTTTTGGCTCAAAAAGTCCACACTCTCTAACCTAACACTTTGAGGGTCTCAGATAAATTGTATAATATGGATCTTACCCTTATTCCTTTAGGGAAATTTTATGTACTCCTTTGATTATAATGAATTATATTTAAATTTGACAAGAATGTAAAGAACTATTTTGTATCAAGAAGCACATTAGAAAATTATGCAATAAATGTGGAGAATAATAATTGTGTAGAATTTAGAAATGCTGGAGCAGAAAAATAAAGATTCAAGACACTTAATTTTTAAAGTGGTTTAACTTGAATTGAAATCGCAATAAAAGTCTACTCCACTAGATAATCTTCAACCAAATGACCACTTTTATTATCAAAACATTAGGATTAAAATGGATCCTAATCCAGTTTAAATACAAGAATTGCAACAAGGATCTTACTAACCTAGAATATTTTCACCTAGCTCTTCCAAACCTAAAATAACCATAAGATTTACTATAGGCTCTTGTCAACTTAAACAAGATTCCTATCAACCAAGAAATCTCAAAAGAAAAATCAAGATAAGGCAAGAAATACAGTACCAAAGTTTGAGATAAAAATCTCAAACATCTAATGTGAACTTTGCAAAGATTTGATTTAAAATCCTTTTGATTTGAGAAATGTAATAAGGTAGAGGCAAATTTGATTTGGCTCTATTTTCTTTGTGATTTTCGTACTTGAAGAGAGAAAAATGTGTAATGATATGTAATTAAAAAGTAGTTAGGAGTTTTTATAACTATTGTAATCGTTTGTAATAGAATAACTAACTTTTAGTTTATGAATCAATTCTTGAATCGATTCAAAATAAAATCCTAACCTTTAGTAAAAATATTTTTCTTCATGAATCAATTAGTAAATCAATTCAAATAGATTTTTCAACATGAATCAATTTGTGAATCGATCTACAAAGTATAAAATAGTTTTATAAAATCTGTACTTATAGAAAAGTCTTTGTTTGAAAAATATTTGATTTTAACTTTCTGCAAATGGTTTATATCTATCTTATTATCTCAGATATAAAAAAAATATTGCTTAAATTAAATTTAATTTGAATTCACTTACAAAAGATCCTATAGAAATAAAAATATTTGCTAAATCTAATTTTGGATCTTTTGAATCTCATACTTTGAACCTGCAAAACAAATAATAACAAATTATAGAATATATTGTCAGATAATGATTTAAACTACAATTGTTAAAATTATTTTTCAACATCAAAACTAAAAAAAATATGTAGCTAGGTTAACCTAGGCTAACACACTTCCTCTTTTATGTCTAAGAAACCCAAATGCTTTCCAATGAGTCAAAACTCATACACTCTCTTATGTAATCATTCTCTAATTGTTTTAATTAATTTAAAATAATTTCTAGGTGATGAATCATTCCTCAACTCAAGATCTACTCCACTGTTAATATAAATATTCTATAACATTTAAATATCAATAGTGCAAATTTATTACTATTTAATAATTGTAATCTCCATTAGAATTATTAAATCATTGATTAATTAACACTTTTAATCATATTAGAATATTTAATTAATCATTTCAAATTTTCAAGATATTTGCTAATTCGAAACTTGAATGCAAAACATTTTGCATTCTAACTTTTCTTTTGATTTTGAATCAAAGAGATTCTATTGTATTTGGTCCATTAGGTTTCCATGCATGTTGGCAATGAATTTGCTTACAAGCTTCTATAGGCTCAATTGAATTAAAACCCCTTTTAATTCAAACATAATTTCTCCAAATTGTTCAAGCAAATTCATGTATCAAGATTGGCTTTTAGCAAAGCTCATGACCACTCACTTACTAGGAATAGATTTGCGAAAATCAAAACCTTTGATGACTAAGTGTTAGTGTGTAACTCAATCTCTTCATCTCTTGATATTTAAATTGGACTCAAGATATAGTTCAAGTGTCAACCCTATAAATATCCAACCTAAGTGTTGATGGTGAAATCTGGTTTTGGGCCAAACACCAATTAACTGAGTGATTCTTGGACCCCAAACTAATTTCCAGCAAATGAAGATGAGAAATGAAGAAGAATGAAGATGGTAGGGGAGGAAGAGTTGTAATGGAATGCAGTATTTTTAACGTGGTTCACCTAAAATCGGGCGACATTGGTCCCTACGTCCATGGTAGCTTTTTATTGATTAGAAGAAATATTTTTACAGAGTATTGGTTTAGCTTAGTTCTGCCTACTGTACAAGAGTTCTCCTCCCCTTATTTATAGAGGTTGGAGAGGTTACAAATATAATTTTGCATGTTGTAAATACATCATTGCAAACATTAAATGTACAAGACAATTATCTTCTACAAACAGGCTTTTGCAGGTAATTTTCTGTGGGCGAGCCCCACATGTCTACTAGATTTGAGACCTATAAGTTTGTTTGGTACTCTCGTCTCATTGGGCTTATACTTAGGTAATTTTACCTTGTCTTATGACCTTGTGAGCTGAGATTCTAAGCTCAGGGTTGTTATTGGCTTTCTTCCAGCAACGCGAGCTCTAGCAAGTTATTTCCCTAGCTCTGGGCTTTGCTTTTATCTTGACCCCACAATTAGTGAGGTGGTGCAGGCTCGGTGATCTAAGCCATCTTTCATTGGTTCTTGGTCTTTGTTGGGCTTTTGCCTTTACATCATGTAGCACTAGATTTTGCCCATAACATAAGCCTCCTAACTCTCAGTTTGCTTTACAGACTAAGTTGTAATTTTTGCTATTTAGTCAAAGTCCTTGCCCTGTCGCATTGTCATTTTGTCCTTTCAGTATTTCACTTCATCTGACTTTGGCCATACTTCTTTTTCTAACCTTGCCTTTTGGCCATTGGCATGGCAATCTAGCTTTTGTTGGACCGTCCGATCAAGCACGGTCCTTTTGTCCACCAGGCCATTCATTGAACCCAAATTAGTTTATAAAGCTTGAGAAGCTCTTCTTGCTTCTTTGTGATCCGATGGATGCATTAGTTAAGCCCCCAAATACTTCTGTTGGTTTAGCTTTCGGTGAAGCATTGAGACATGTATGGCCTACTGCATGGGGCTTGGAGTCGTGGATAGCCTACTACACGTGGCTCCCATATATAGCTCTTTATGCTGGTCGTGGGGGAGATCTTATGCAGATCTTGGATTATTTCCTCATGATCCTATCATGAGTTTCAGCCTTGCCAGTCAGACTCCCGATGCCTTTTTGAATTGCTTTGGGCCTAGGTTAGGAGGAACCACTGGCTGAGAAGGGATATAAGCAGGAGCAGTCAGACTTTTTGGTCTTCCTGCTGGTGGGTGTTCCTCTCTCGGTAGCTAGCTTTTGGCTTTCAACAATTACTTTAGGCTCTCTCACATTTGATCTTGTACTTTGGATCTTTTGATGTAAATTTTACCTCATTAAGTGAGGCCTTTGGTGAATGAGCTTTTCTTCTGTATAATTCTTGAATGTTGTATTGGATGATTTCATCCACTGCTAATGATAATGTATATTGCTACAAACTAATGAAATGCTTGTATGACCAATCGGCCGTAACTTTTATGTTTAATGAATCTTGGCATATGGTCGCCTTGATTAGTGATGAGCAATATTTATGCAGGCTACATGTGAGTTGCGCTTGGAAGAATCTCGCACGTGAGCTGTGAGCATTTGTTCACATGAGAGTTGCGATGAGCTTATAGCATCTTTACACTTATATGAGTTTTTTAAGTGTTTTATAATGCCTCCACACCTCAACGAGATGATAGCTCTTCACTGGGTGAGATCACATATTAACTATGTTCAATAATTCATACCACAGCAATCTCATTGCTCAGTCTTACAGGAATCTCATTGCTTAGTGAGCCAGCAATCTCGTTGCTCAGTCTTATAACAATCTTGTTGCTTAGTGAGATAGCAATCTTATTGCTTAGTCTCACAGCAATCTTGTTGCTCAGTGAGATAGCAATCTCATTGCTTAATGGTTGTTATAGAATTTGTCCCTGCCAGCAATCCTATTGCTCGTCTTGCGACAATCTCATTGCTCAATGAAGCAACAATCTCATTGCTCAACTTCACAATGATCTTGTTACTCGGCAAGGCAGTAATCTTATTGCTTAGGCCGGGGATTACACTCTTTTGCTCCCACTTATGGGGTGTGGCTTGCTTTGGATGTATCAACGAGGTAGGCTTTGCACCATCTCACCCCCAGATGTATCTGCATGATTTGATTTCATTGGGATGTATCGACGGGGTAGGTTTTATGCCGTCTCACCCTCGAATGTATCTGTATGATGGCCAGATGATGGCTCATCACTAGTTTGGTATTATTGCCATGTTTAGGCCAATCAGTCGAGAATAATATTGGACCAATGTGGAGTAGCTCTATTTTCGTGTAGCGTTCCGCTAGATAATTTGTACAAAGATTTACAAACTTCCATTAACTTTAAAATAACATTATAGGACTAGAGTATGGTTCAAATGGAGGCCTCTGGCTCTTGATCAATGATTCGTTGAGTCTACTGAGTTTTTTGTTCTGATGGCCTCACCACATAATCCCATAATCAACCTCTTCTGATAAGATTTTCTATGGCATCTCTCAATGCCCAACATTCCGAGGTGGTATGTCTGACCTTATTGTGATAAGCACAGAATCTACTTGAGTCTCTAGACCTAGTGGTAGCTCTTATAGGCTTGGGCTTCCTAAAGTCTTCCCTTTGCCTTTCTGTAGCAAAAATCCTATCTTACGTATCAAACAGGATATTATAATTTTCATAGTGGCCTTGAAGCTGAGGTCACTGAGGCTTTGCTTTCTTTGTGAGCTGAGAGCTGGGGTCGTGACTATGACTCTTATTGCTCCTCTTCTTGCTCGAAGTGGGGCAATTGGCATCTACCCTTTGCTTGGGCTCTTCTATAGCAAAGGTTTCCTCCCATCTTATCTGTTTGGAAGCTTGTTTATAAAATTCAATGAGATCTCAAGCTAGAGGCTTATAAAGGCTTTTGTATAACTTTCCATTGTTGCAGAGCCCTGTTGATATTAATGTTAAAATGCACTCCTTCGAAAGGCTTTCCATGAAGTTGGCTTTATGCCTGAACCTTGCTATGTAATCCTTCAGCGACTCATTTCTTCGCTGGAAGATCATAGCGAGGTGACAGGGGGCACGAGCTACCTCTTCAACGCCTGATATTGATTGACGAATTTCCTTTGACACTCTTCCTAGCTATTGACACTGTGAGCCAGGAGGCTTTTAAATCATGCTCGGGGTATGCCTTCTAATATGGCTAGGAAGACGTGGCATTTGACTAGAGGATCGATAGTTTGGAGATCCATCTAGACATTAAACATATCCAAGTGGTCGAACAAGTGGCTGTTTCAGTCGTACAGCGGGATCGTGGGCACCTTGAGTTTCTGTGGAAGAGGCTGTATCTCGATCTCCATAAAGAATGACGAGTTTTCCTCATGATGAGGTTGATCATTTTGAGAATGGGGACATTCATTGAACTATTTAAGGCTTCGGAGGACTTGCCTCATTATTGGATCTTGAGCTTCAGACTAGGGACCAAAGCTCTCAGCTTGTTGCAAGCCCCTAGACTGTTAACCATCGTGATTTTCATGGGTCTCCTTCTAAGCTCCTTCACGTAGCTGCTGGAGCTATGCCACAATCTCCTCTTACCTTTATGCACCCTAGGCTTATGCCTGCGCTAGCACTTTAATAGTTTTAGCCAATTCTTCTACTATGTTCTCAAGCACTGGTAGGGTTTGATGAGAAGTTTGCACCTCTTCAGCTTTGGGGATAGCGGTAGGTTGAGGACAAGCTTCGATAGTGGAGATGTCTGCCGGCTAAACAACTGTAGTGTTTGAACTCCTGGTAACTCTTCCTCTTACCATTGTAGCCGTAGAGAAAGAAATCAACAAATTTGAAAGCAAATGGGCCCTCCTTCTAGCGCCAAAATGTTGATGGTGGAATCTAGTTCTAGGCCAAACTCCAGTCAACTGAGTAGTTCTTGAATCCCAAACTACTTTTCGGTGAATGAAGATGAGAAATGAAGAAGAATGAAGATGGTGGGGAGGAAGAGCTGTAATGGAATGTAGTATTTTTAATGTGGTTCGGCTAAAATCGAGCAACATCGATCCCTACGTCCATGGTAGCTTTTTATTGATCTAAAGAAAGATTTTTACAGAGTATTGGTTTCGCTTAGTTCTACCTGTCATACAAGAGTTCTCTTCTCCTTATTTATAGAGGTTGGAGAGGTTATAAATGTAATTTTGCATGTTGCAAATACATCATTTCAAACATTAAATGTACAAGACAATTATCTTCTACAAATCGATTTTTGCAGGTAACTTTCTGTGGGCAAGCCCCACATGTCTGCTAGATTTGAAACCTGTAAATTTGTTTGGTACTCTTGTCTCACTGGGCTTATACTTAGGTAATTTTACCTTGTCTTGTGACCTCGTGAGTTGAGATTCTAAGCTCGGGGTCGTTGCTGGTTTTATTCCAGTAAGGCGAGCTCTAACGAGTTGTTTCCCCAGCTTTGGGGTTCACTTTTTTCCCGACCCCATGGTTAGTGAGGTGGTGTAGGCTTGGCAATCTGAGCCATCTTTAATTGGTTCTTGATCTTCATTGGGCTTTTGGCTTTACGACACGTAGGATCGGATTTTGCCCATAACACTACGGTGTATGTTTTAACCAAGTGCTATGTCACAATCGTTCATACATAAAACTCCTTTTATGTATCATTAACTAATGATGCATAAAAGGATTATACATAAGTCATTAACACAAAGGCCTGCGACTTTGATGATTATACATATATCGTTATACATAAAACTCCTATTATGTGCATCAATACATTGGCCTATAATTTTGATCATAGTATAAATGTCAAAACATCTTTAGAATATCTTTCATTTGTTACCAAGGAGGATGAATTCCATCTTGATCAATTGTTATCTTCATATACTTCGTGGTGTTCCCAAAATTATTAAAATCTACTCTTTAAGAGTACAAGCCTAAAATAAAATTAAAGTACATGACTTAATACATAAGATAATGTATTGATCTCAAGTCTAAGGATCACTTACACCACCTTTCACATGAGAACTCCATTGACATATGGCAACAATGTATATGGTTTCTCATGATGAGTTAATCCAGTTATATATTCCATAACATATACCCATATATTTGTCTAGGTATCTCCATATAAAATAGTGCATGAGATCACTTCATTCTTTCATAAGAATATGACATAACATATGCTGATTTACTAATGAATAAGTGATATCCTATTTTCTTAAGTATTCCACAACCAGATATATTTAAAAATTATAATTATATGTATAAATTATCTTATAATTACTATTCCTATTGTAATTTATTTATACATAATTATATTTTAAGGACTTTATCCAAGATGGTATACATATATCAAACATATATACATATAAAACTAAATAGATAAAGAGGCTAAGACATAATGTTTTATTAAATTTGTTAAGATTTGTAGTATCCATGCCACTATAACCAATTATCTCTAAGGTATCTTTATATTAACAATCCATCACTTATCCTAAAGTTGATCACCTTTATATCTAATACTGATTCTTTGTAAATGACATTCAAGCTACTACTAGGACAGAGCCTTGGTAAGGGGATCAACTACATTGTCATTTGTGGTAATCCATTATATTATTATTTCATTGTGCTTAATTATCTCTCTGATCAAATGATAACGCCCTATAACATGCTCACCATTATCGCAATAGATTTCTTTTAGATTAACAATGTCAAGAACCACCCCTAGTTTAATGATGAACTTCTTTATCCAAATAGCTTCCTTCGCTACTTCTTAAGCCATAAGATACTTGGCTTCAATTGGAGAATTTGCTATGGTATCTTACTTGGAACTCTTCCAACATATTGCACTTCCATTAAGAATGAATACAAATCCTGACTATGATTTGTAATCATCTAGATCAGACTGAAAGCTTGTATCTATGAAAACTCTAATTCTCAAATCAAGGTATCCACCATATTTTAAGAATTTATTCTTGGTTCTTTTCAAATATCCAAATATGGTCAAAATATATACCATAGATTGGACATTTATAGGGTTAACATTTAAACCATACCCTAAGTCCAATTTGTATATTAAGAGATGAAAGTATTGAATTACACACTAGCACTTAGTCATAAAAGGTTTTAATTTTCACAAATATATTCCTAGCATTTGGGTGGTCATGATGCTTTACTAAAAGCTAATCATGATTTATAAATTTTTTTGAACAATTTGGAGAAATTAAGTTTGAATCAAAAGGGGTTTTAAGTCAAATAAGCTTATAGAAGCTTGTAAACAAATTCATTGTCAATATGCATAGAAATCTAATGGGTAACACATGATAGAATCTCTTTGATTCAAATTTAAAGGGAAAGATTGAATACAAAATGTTATGAATTTAAAAGTTGAATTGGGAGAATATTTTGAAAATTTGAAATGATTAATTAAGTGTTCTAATGTGATTAGAATTATTAATTAATCAAAGATTTAATAATTCCAATGAAGATTACAATTATTAAATAGTAGTAAATTTCCATTATTGATATTTAAATGCTATAGAACATTTATATTAACATTGGAGTAAATCTTGAGTAGAGGAATGGTTCCCTACTTAGAAATTGTTTAAATTAATTAAAATAATTAGAGAATGATTACATAAGAAAGTTTATAAGTTTGAACTTACATAAAAGTGTTTGGGCTTGCTAGACACAAAAGAGGTAGGTTAAGGAGTGTGGACTCCTTGGTCCAAAAAGGGCTGCACTACCATGCACTAAGTGATTGAACAGCAGAAGGAAGGGGTAACCCTAGCTTGTGCCCCACTCATATTGCTTCCTCATTCTTGTTTGTTCTCTAAACTCTTCTATTTAAGAAGGAGAGAAGTTAAATAAAAAATATACATCAATTCATCCCTAATCCATGTATTATGCGCTAACTCTCTTTGTGTGATCTCACTTTTCATCTCCTTTTTGCATTCAAATACCAACCCTACCCTAGTAAATTTGTGATTTTGTGGAGAGCTAGCACTTTTTAAGCTAAGTGGTTGATTTTTCTATTCTACTTGTTACGTGAATTTGGTAAAAGCTTTGGATCAAATTAGTTCATGAGGATCATCATTGGTATTGAAAATCAAATCTAACGGAGTTTTCTAAGGACAATCTGAGAAACTTCATTATAGGGCTCATTGGAGAGTTTATGGAATTGTTTAAAGATAGAATTGAAATTTGACTGAGGATTTTAAGAACAAATCTCGAGAAGGTATAATTTAAACTATTGATTTAAATTTTACCTTATGATAAATTAACTTGTAAACAACATGATCCGGGATTGGGAAAATTTTAAAATTTTTGGTGAACACACTTGATGCATATGATTAGCATATTTGATAAGCTATGATCTAATTTTCCCAATAGTTGTATCATAGGCTATGTTGTTTTTGTTAATTCATGATTAAATATTTGATAGTTATGGTAATAATGGAGATTATATGCATGTTGTAATTTGGTTCCATATGATCAAAGTTTTTCATTCAAAGTGCAAAATTTTTTTGCAAAAAATTTTTCATAAGTCAATATCAATTGGATCTATACTTTAAATGAAAGATACATTGGAAAAAAGTTAGCTAGCAGCCATGGCAGCTTGCTTGACAATGATGGAAGATAGCAAGTTGGCCAAAACTTATTGGTTAGACTAGCATGGCTGGTTAGTATTCCAACCACCTTGATTGGTTGTGATGATAGCCAATCAACCCCTTGATTAATTGTAATGACAATCAATCATCTTCATGATTTAATCACACAAATACAGTTTAAGAAATTAATAGCAATCATAACCAATTTTGAGAAAACTTGCCTAAATTGCATTTATGTGATTTTGGAAACTATCATTGACTTTAAATTTAATTTGAATATGATCACAAATTGATTGAAAATATTTTTGGAAACTTTCTTTTTATTTTGATAATCAATACTAATTAGTTGGAAATAATTTTGAAAATCCTTTATTTTATTTACTTGATTCCAAAGTTTTAGAAAGTATTACGGAATTGACTAAGTGATTGATTTTGGCATTAGTTATGATTAGTTTCCAAAATAGATTGATTGTGATGTTTAATGATGAAATCAAATTAGTCAAGGTATTTAAATTAAATGTTAATCAAATAACTTGAGACATGCATGATAATAATTTGAATCAAATAGTTAATTTTCTATGCTTTCTTGTTTATATGCCTTATATATACTTGAATGCATAGAAGGATGATTATGAACCAAAGGTTTTTATAAATATAATGTATATTCTATTTTTGTGTATTTTTATTAAATAGGACCTATATGTCCTACCTTTCCTCTACTTATGTAAAATTCTCTTCTTATCTCACTCCTTTTAAATGTAACTCAAGGTTTCTTTTATAAGATGTAATCAGTTATATAGGATAGAAATTAAGGAATTTTATTTTTCTTTTGAAAGAAGAAGAAGGCATTCAAGTGCAAGATACATGGCAAGTGACACATCACATGAAGATTCTTCCCTTTTATGGCAAAAGGGAATAAATTAAATTGGTCCATAATCATCCCATATATGTTATGTATGCATGTGATTTATATGTATGATATAAATACTGATGTACATGTAACATAGACTAATAAACATATGCATGCAAAGGATTTATATCGTGATATGAATAGGATGTATGTATGACATAGACTAGTATATAAGACCTTTAATAGTTAAACCCTAAACTAATAAAAAGATCACTCACTAATTTAAGTTTTATGTTAAGAACATGGTTCAATGCCATCCATCAAAATAATGATAACTAAAGATCAATTTCATGATAACTTGCTACTTCTATCAAGGTTATGCTATATCTTTCATGTTATCATTAGTGGAATATGTATAATATTCTTGTTTAATAGGTTCAACTTAGCAAATAGGTATTGTTTGGATGGGCTTCATCATGATCGTATAGTGTTTAAGTGTAATTAGGTTTCACTTTGAATGTTATAAACAAGGATTTGTTAATAATGTTTGATTTGATGGATAATAAATGACAATAAGTTATCAACCTAATGATTAAGAGTTACATGGAGATGTAATTGACAAGTTCAGTTGTCTTCCTGGTTCAATTTATTTGAATTTGTTGGCCTCCATCAAGTTCAAGTAAATTAGACCAAGATCCCAACCTATTACAATTATTATCCAATGTGATAATCCAATTCTAAGATAAAGGTCATTAGAATTGAAGAAAATAGTGAGAATTGATTTTATTAAGGTCCATACAAAATGAATATTATACTTAGATATTAATCCACTCTATTCTTATTGAAGGTTGTTAAAATGACAAATAACATCTTCTTAAGAAGCATACTGACTAATAATAAGCTAATTGAGCCAAATTACATGGACTAGTTATGAAACTTAAAGATTGTTCTTAAGCATGAAAACATAGCCTAGGTCCTTAAGAAGGATCCTCCTGTGCCTCCATCTGAATATCCAAGTCAGTATGAAAGTTTTGACTTTGATACTTACCTAAAACATTAAAAAGATGGTGAACAAGCAATATATGTGATGCTGGTTTTAACATCTCCTAAGCTTCAGAAGTAGCATAAAGATATGACACTTTTTGAGATGATTCTACATTTGTCATAGTTGTATAAAGGGTATGCTCATATTGAGAGATGCCAAGAATCTTGAGAACTATTCAACTGCAAGATGGCTGGGGGATCATTAGTTGCAACTTATGTGCCAAAGATGATCATGCTAATAGAGAGATTGGTCTAACTTGACCATGTGATTGATAATGATATTTCAATGAACATCATATTACATTCCTTTTTTAAGTTATATGGGCAATTTGTCATGAATTTCTTCATAAACATGATAAATGCCTCTCTTATATAGTTACCTGACATGCTTAAGACTACTAAAATGACTTTGAATAATGAATAGCCTGTACTAATGGTTAGAACTTCTTCTAGACCTAAGAAGGGAAAGAAAAAGAAGCTCGAGAAGAGTTCTAAGCCTAAGATTGAGAAACTTAAAGGAGGTGTATAAAAGAAGAAAGAGAGTGTCCCTAAAGGCATTTGCTACCATTGTGGAGTAGAAGGCCATTAGAAGTAAAATTATAAAGTTTATTTATCTCAAGACTATGAAGCAAAAGAAACTTAGAGAAGTTTCTACTTCAAGTATCCTTGTAATTGTTATAATGTTTCTACAATTTCTAAGAATATTATTTCCATTTCTTGTAAGACCAAGAAGGATTTGCTTTTAACCTTAAGAATAAATGTTGTTCTTTTTCTTAGCCTAGGTTACCCTAGTTACATATTTTCCTTGGTTTTAATGCTAAGAAACAATTTTAGTTTGTATTACTATATGACAATATATTTTAGTCTTTTTATCTATTTGCAGTTTCAAAGTATGTGATTCAAGAAATCTCAAATTAGATTTAGTAACTATTTTATTTCTATAAGATCTTTTGTAAGTGAATTTAAATTAGATTTGATTCAAGCAAATATTTTTATATATCTTATATAATGAGGTAGATATAAACTACTTGAAAGAAGCTAAAATCAAATATTTTTCAAACAAAGACTTTTCCACAAGTACAAATTTTGTAAAACTATTTTATGCCTTGTGAATTGGTTCACAAATTGATTCGCTGAAGAATTTTTGAAAAGATACTCAAATCAGTTCATTAATCAATTCATGAAGAAAAGTTTTGAAAAGTTCTTTTTACTGAAGGTTAGGATTTTGTCCTAAATTAATTCAAAACTTAATTTCAAAATGCTATGGTTCAATTCACAAATGGATTCATTAGTTGTAACCATTTTGAATCGGTTCAGAAATTGAAAGTTAGTTATTCTATTATAGACAATTACAATAGTTATAAAAACTCCTAACTACTTTTCAATTACACATGATTACACATATTTCTCTCTTCTTTAAGTGCAAAAATCACAAAGTAATCAAGGCTAATTCAAATCTTGCTTCTACCTCATTATATTTCTCAATCAAAAGGTTTTTGAATCAAATCTCTATAGAATTCACATTAAATGTTGCAGATTTTCATCTCAAACTTTAGTACTATATTTCCTACCTCATCTTGATTTTCTATGAAGATTTCTAGGTTGATAGGAATCTTGTTTAGGTTAGCAAGAATATGTAGAAAATCTAGTGGTTGTTATAGGTTAGCAAAAAACCTATTGTAATTCTTGTGTTTAAATTGGTAGATCAGAAGCCCATTTTAATCCTAATGTTTTAATAATAAAAGTGGTAATCTGATTGATGATTATCCAATGGAATAGACTTGAATTGCGGTTTCAATTCAAGTTGAACCACTCTAAAAATATTGTGTCTTTAATCTCTCCTTTTTTGCTTTAGCATTTCTAAATTCTACATAGTCATCATTTTGCATATTCACCACTTAATTTTTTGCTATGCTTCTTAATACAAAGTAATAAATCACATTCTTGTTTAATTCAAAGAAGAATTCATAATAATAATGAAAGGTGTATATAAATTGCCCTAAAGGAATAAGGGTAAGATCCATATTATATCTTCATCTAGGACCCTTAGTTAGTATCAGAGTTTTGGATCATGATACACCTGTGTTTTCTTGAAAATTATGGATTCAAACTACTTTTTACTGCCTAAATGTCCTCCAATGCACAAACCTCTTAGTTTCAATAGGGAACACTATACCTATTGGAAGCAAAATGGATATGTGGACACTAATCATTGGTGATGTGCAGCTACAAATGTGGACATGTGGGATTTGGTTGAGGAAGGTTATAAACCTCCCAAGACATTAATCAATGGTGATGTACAGCTTAAACCTAAGTCACTTTGGATAGAAGATGAAAAAAAAAAGACATTTGCTTGCTACTAAAGTAAAATGGATAATTTTGAATTCCTTATTACCTAATGAGTATGAAAGAATCTCAAATTGTTCTACTATTTAGGAAATTTGGGACGCACTAGAGATTGCACATATAGGCACTTCACAGGTTAAGGCTTCTAAAATGCATGTCCTTGTGTCATAATATGAAATGTTTAAAATAGAGGAGGGTGAATCAATCAAGGATTTAATCTAGAGATTCACAACAATAACTAACCATTTGATATTGCTTGGTAGAAAATTTGAAAATGTAGATCTTGTCCACAAGATTCTGAGATCTTTGACAGAGGAGTGGCAACCCAAGGTCACTACAATTAAAGAATCACTTAAGATGGGTATTGCTATAATACAAGAGCTCTTTGGAAACCTGGAAGAGCATGAATTAGAGCTAAGGAGATACAAAAAGAACGAGAGTAATAAAAAGAAAAAGACTCTAGCACTTAAAGCTACAAAAATATCTGAATCAGATGAAGAAGAATCTGAAAGTGATATAGATGCGAATGATAAAGAAGATGTTGCATTCTTAAGTAAAAGGCTGCAAAGAATCTTAAGAGAAAAGAAAAATAAAGATAAGAAGAAATCAGCTACACAAAGAAGGAATCACAATAAAACTAAGTAAGGAAATTTAGTTAGTATAGTCCCTGCCTGTTTTGAATGTAAAAACTTGGCCACATTAAGCTAGATTGCCAAATTTACTTGAAGAAGCAACTTAAGAATGAATGAAGGAAGATCCAACAAGAAATAAATTTTCCTATTTGGGATGATGAAGAGGCTGATACTGATGCTGATGAAGAAGAATCAGAAGATGATGCTCTGCTATGCCTTATGGCCAGACACAATGATAACTTTGAGGTATTCAGCAAAAACTCCTTCTTTGCTATTTCTAATGATGATGAATCTAATAATGAGTCTAAAAATAATTCTAATGAAGAAAGTGATGATGAAGAATTAGATGATTTATGTATGAGATTGTATGATTCTCTAGTTAAAACTAAGAAACAATTAACCACTTCTAAGAATGAGCAAGAAATTTTAAGTCATAAGTTTAAAGACTTAGAAAAGGAGAATGCTAAATTAACTGTCTTAATTGAAAAATTGAATGATAAAAAGGAATATGAATAGTATAAATGCTATAAATCTGAGATTGAAACCTTGACAAAAATATTGCAAGGATTTTCAGAAAGCATCAAGAAATTAGGAGATATGCTACAGAATCAAAAGGTTTCTCACAATAGAATGGTCTAGGATATAGGCAGTAGAATTACAAGAAATCTAAGAGATGGAACCCTACTTATATCACTTGTTACTACTACAATCATAAAGGGCATCACATCAGAGACGATCTATTTAGGAATGGAACATATTTGCTGAAACCAAATGAGAAACTTGTATGGTTACCTAAATCATCATCTATTAAAGAAATTTCAATTTGATAGCTGTAAACCTATAGGCACACCTATGAGTCCATCTTTAAAATTAGATCATGATTTAAATGGTAAAGTGTAGATCCTACTTTATTTAGAGGCATAATAGGTAGTTTGTTATATTTAACTACAAGTAAACCTGATATTATGCTAAGCATTTGCATTTGTCCAAGATATCAAACTAACCCAAAGGAGTCACACCTTTCTGCAAGTAAAAGGATTTTCAAATATCTTGTAGGAACCAAACATTTAGGACTTTAGTATCCCAGGTCTGATACTTATACTCTTTTAGGCTATTCTGATGTAGACTATGCAGGGAGTAAAATAGATAGGAAGAGCACTAGTGGAGCTTGTTAATTCATTGGCCACTCACTGGTCTCTTGGTCATGTAAAAAGCAAAATTATATTGCATTATCCACTACTGAGGTAGAGTACATAGCAACTGGAAGTTGTTGTGTCCAGATTTTTTGCATGAAACAAAAAATTTCAAATTATGGACCAAAATTTGAAAAAATACCCATACTTTGTGACAACACAAGTTCCATAAACATTACAAAAAAAAACCCTGTAATGCACTCAAAGACTAAGCACATTCAAATCAGATACCATTTCTTAAAGGACCATGCTTAAAAAGAAGATATTTCAATTGAATTTGTTCAAACAGATTTTCAGTTAGTTGACATTTTTACAAAGCCTTTAGATGAAAAGATATCAAAAGGGAAATTGGAATGATGAACCCTAAAGAAAATGATCTAAGTTAGTAAGTTTTATATTGTTTTACATTGTTTAATGAATGTTCTTTAATTTTAATAATTTTGATATTTTTTTGATTTATTATGTTTGATTTTTAACTGCAAAATCTAACTTAGGCATTGGAGTTTCCTAAGTTTATTATGTAGGTATATGTTTTAAAGATTTGAGGTACAAATTATGATAAACTTAGTACTTATATCAATTTGACAATAAATTCTAGTTTAACTCTATATAAAAAATTGATTTCTGGACCTTGAATTCAATCCAAAATCAATTCTAATTTTTTCTAGGATTTATTAGAGTTTCTGAATCGATTCACCAATCGATTCATAGCTCAAAAATTTGCATTATAAATCAATTCTAGAACTGATTCAACAAAATATTAAATGTTTCTATTTGATCCAAAATTTTTGAAATTTTTATTTTGCCTACAGTAATAGATTCAAGATATAATACAATCAATTAAATCAATTTTAAAGCTGCTATTCCAAATCAAAATACATTTTTACTCTATTGTTCTATCTTAAGTCAATTCTAATATAATCTTTTTGATTAAATGAGCTACCAAACAACTCAGGGGAAGCTATAAGTTTTTCTACTTCTTAAATTTTGATTTTATTACACTGACATTATATGCTTTGATCTATATGTTGATTAGACTAATTTTTTTTCCTTATTAAGGTACTATATCTTTTTAATGTGCCAAAAGGGGAAGAAAAGGCTAAAGCTTGTTTTTAGATAAACATAATTAAATTTCTTTCTCTCCTTTTAAATTTTTTTTTATAAACTTTAAACCTGATCTAAAATTGTTTGTCACTATCAAAAAGAGGGAGATTGTTAGCCTAGGTTACCCTAACTACATATTTTCCTTGGATTTTGATGTGAAATAATTTGGGCGGAAGCGATTGATAATTTTCTGGATTAAGGTTAAGAAAACAAATAAGCAAAAAGAAGCCAATTCAACTCAATTGATAAGCCTATGGCACCACAATTAAGCTAAGTTGGTTTGATCTCGCCACACTCAAGAAGGTA